>ML685905.1:3131464-3145623 GCA_007922175.1 Pelusios castaneus
CTCCCACGAAAGCTCATGCGATAAATAAATCTGTTAGTCTTTAAAAGTGCCACAGGACTCTGTTGTCTTTCTAAGAGTCTGTGAAGTTTATGAAACCTTGCAACTCCCCAAGAAAAGACTATGAAGGAGTGATAGGAATGGAACTTGCAGCATGGGCCACGCTTGTCTCAATTCCTGCCAAGAGCCTATCAATAAGGTGCCTGCACAGCTGATACCAGATAAAAGTTGGACAAAAAACCAAACCCAGTACAGCATGATAGGCGGAGTAGAAATGGAGGCGACAGGCATTGAAGAGATAGTTACGTCCCATCAATGCTGCAAAATGCAACAATCTTGGGCTTTCCTACTCAAGCAGGGTTGGTTGAAACACAGCACAGTGCTTTTGCAAAATGGGACTTTTGATGCTTCTGAAAATTTTATCCAAGGTCTAAAGCTTATAAAGATGATGCACCCCAAGCCCAGTGTGTGGTAGCTGTGCAAACTGGATGGGGGGAAAAAGAGAAGAAATGAACAATTTAAGGCTAGGAGTCGAAGAGAATTAGAGGCCCAAGTCACTAATTCCAAAGGGATTTGGGCATTTAACTCCCTGAAGCTACTTTGCAAATCCCTACCATAAACCCATGCTGTCACCTTCAAAGCCCTGCCGTCAAAGACTCGGCCCGGCTGGCACTTTTAAAATATCTTAGAAGCTGACCCTGGTTTTGAAGTGGGAAGTGTGATTTTAACCCAAACAGAAACCCCAGCCAAGCATGCGGAGAGCTGGAAGAGGTAACAAGTTAGACCACTGGTTCGCACACTGACTGCTTTGTCAGTCTCACAATGAAAACTACTAAACCAGTTTAGAGCTTGTGTGTACAGGCCTCAGTTCCCAAATGCAAAACAGGTCTCTCCCATTAGGACCAGCTGAATCACAGTTTGCAACTGACTGGTTCGTTTTTAAAGGGAGATAATTAGCTGTTAATTCCTGCCAGCATCTGTGGAGTGGAAACCAAGATTTGCAGAAGAGACATTGCCCATACGGGGAGTGCAGTCCTAGCTGTTAGCCATGGACGACAGGGAGAGGAACAAGGCAAAAGATTGAAGTTCTCCATACATAGTGGTGGCATAAGGGAATGGCTTTGGATCAAAAGCGGTGCTTGGCATTGCTAAATCAGGACAGTGGATTTACTACCAGGTCTGATTTCTTGCCCTACGGCCATTTTGAACTGTAAGATCAAAAGTATATGTTGCTCTGCAGCTGCCTCTACCAGCTGATTTCACGTGGTGTCTTTAGCCCACCTGAGCAATAGGCTCCTTAGCTTTGCCCGGTCCAAAGGAGAAGAGGGCACGACGGACAGCAGGTTACTAGTTGAGTTGCCATTTAAGAAACTCCTACCCTCCAATAACTTAGCCAGAGGGATACACCACACCTGTGCCATGTTCCAGCCCCAATAGCTCAGGTAGCTACCCCACCAATTTTCAGTGCATTCTTACAAGGGTACGAGACAGGGCCATCACCTCCCTACTTGGGAAAGTCCATGGTCATTTAAAAATGGCAGGCCCCCTCGCTTTACTGCAGTTCAGTAGCCTACGCAGGGTGGGATTTTTCAAATCACTTAAGTGCCATATAATCCCAGCTCTAGAACAAGGTTAACAAGCGTCCAGCCCAGGGGACACCCATTCACAACATTCTACAGTGGAGTCTGGGGCTGCCCTGGGCTTCCATATGGTGGCTCAGCACGTGGTATTGGGACATGTGATGGGGGCAGTGAATTGCACACGTGGTCAGTAGTCCACACAAACTGCATTGACCTATTAAAATGGGAGGCTGGAAGCGCCTGCATCACTTTCAGCAAATTAAGTGTGCGGCTCTCAAGCATCTGCCAGGTTGCTAAAGCAGCCCTGTTTAGATGCCCTGGCACACGCTAAGAAGCATCTCACAGCATGAACAGGCTGAAATGCAGCTGGAAATAAATCTATTTTGCAGTGGCCACGTTGGTGGAAAAAGGCATTATTTCTGATGCTAGCTTGCCAAACTATGTGCAAGAATACTGAATGGAAGTTGGCAGAAGAAAATCTTTCAGATTTAAAAATGTAAACAAGTGGTTTGATTGAAATGGAATTAAAAACATGAGAATTTTGTAGTAATTCTATCCTGGACATCTATATTGCCTGTAACATAGAGCAGCCCACGTCCAAACAAAACGCAAGAAACAACTGCAATTTAGCCAATTTTCAAACACCCTGCCGAGTTTTATTCATGCTAGGAAGTTGTTTATCCGGCACTGATTCAGAGTGCTGGGCTGAACTAAGGGATCATTCTCTTTGTTAGAATCTGATGCTGCGTTATCTTTGAGAATTTGAGAGTGCCTAGTATTAAAACAATTTGCATCAGACACATTCAGTACATAGGCCTCCAGCTATAGATTCTACAGGTCTGCCTGCGTCAGACAGATTGAGCATCAGGGATATGTAACAATGCAGCAAGAAGAATGCAACACAGTGTAGGTGACACTTCAAACTGCAGTTGTACTCTGAAAAGTAACAAAGTGGCACACTTTTGGAACAGGTCTGGTCACCCCCTCCCCCATATTCAGCACGATGCATATTCTTAGTGACTATGCAGAGCCAAAATAGCTATAAGAGCAAATTGCTGGATGTTACTCTTATTTATAAGCTTATGCAGCAACTGCAAGTGTGTGGTTAACTATTCAGGACAAGAGTTTCAGAGTTGCATCTCCCCTGCACAATCTGCCCAACAGCAATCCAGGGTTCACATGCAGCAGTCCAGCAGCACCCATCTTGACTTTCAGATGCCAAATGACATTTTCAGGGCTGCCATTTAAAAGTCCCACACTCATTTTCACTTGTAAAATAATAAACGTCAATATTTTAATCACTTTGAAGTGCAAATTGGTACCCTAGTTTGAGATAGATCTGAATAGAGAGAAGGTAAATAGGAAACATTTGCATAGCAGGACTCATTCTCAAGAGCAGATAAAGATTCAGGAACACCTGCAGAGCTGGGGCAGAACCAACGCACTTCATGCTAAAGGGTAACAAATGACCTGCTCTACATCAGTACATCTTAAAATGAAGTGACCTCTCTCAAAAACCTTGGAAAAGACTTTTTGAAATCCTCTCAAGATGAGACAGTATCAAAATCAATGAGATGAAAAGAAGGAACACAGCCCTCTGAGAGCAAGGAAAGTAATGATTCTTGGTTAGACGGATGCTAAAGGGTAAGCGGATGAAACAACGCAGCCAGATGATAAATTACACTCTTACGAAGTCTGAGAGGTACAGAGAGCTGAGCAGGATGTGGTATGCTAGTGATCTGATCAAGTTTTGCGTGACACCAAACAAGATAAACTTTTACATTTCGGACACACAAGGGGATTGAAGTTAAGAATGTCTACTACTTTATAAATATATTGAAAAAGCTTGAATTTAGAAATATTCTTCCTAAGTCACAAAAAGCTTGAAGGACTTGGGATCCAAATGAAAAAAAGGACTAAAAGTAACCAGCATGTTTCCAAAACTAAGGGCTAGTACATGTTAAATTCAGATACTGAATTAGAAGGGGCCTCTTGGCTTACTTTTGTATTGATTCCTAAAGAGGAGCACACTTCCTTGTTTAACCGTGCCTTGCTCTCAATATGACTTACAAGATTCCCTGAGTAGTTATTCCACGAGCTAAATGATTTTTTATAAAATGACATATGGACATAAGTTTAGATACAAAAATTTTATCTTAAAACATGAAATAGGTTTCCTATTCTGGAAACAATTTCAAATGAGAATTCTTTCCTGTACGTCTTTGAAGCACCTGGAAGCCAAACAACTGAGTACTTTCTACTATTATACTAGAATGCAGTAAGCTATTTCCGTTGTCTATACTAAGTGAAAAGCAAAGAGTTGCCAATCTGCGTAAGACAAAAAGTAAATTCAGTGTTTACAATTCTTTCCATTTTACTAATCTAAGTTTGTCCAGTAAAGCAATTTGTTAAAAATTAATGAGCATGCACCTGGGAAATTACTAAGAATTATACTTTCAAAATTTCTTCTCATAATTGCTTTTGTGCTATCCAGATATAGATTAAAAGTGAGGTTCCATCAGTGGTCACTGAACGGCTTCTCTCAAGGCTGTGTGGCCAGCTGTTCCACCCCCAGCCAACAAAAAGGACTGGAAGGCAAAAACATCCCTGAAAAAAAAAAAAATCAACATCATCAACCTTCAAAATTACATGACAGAACAGAAGAGTACGAACAAGAGGCTATTACCTGGTAAATTGGTACAAAGATCTTAGTTTGAAAGAAAACCACACCAAGTAAAGTACACTTTATTATGCAATACAAAAAAAATGGGGGCAGGGGAATTTCAACCCAGGTGTATTGACAAGATATTCCATTTTCTGTGTTTTGTACTGCTGATTTGCCTCCAAACATTGCTTCCATGTACAATTAAAAGGAACAGCCATTTTCCAAGAGTTTTAAATTTCTTTCAGTCTTCTTGAAAACAGGGTCACGGAGCCTGAGTTGTAGGCAGATTCTTCCTTGGTTTTGTTTCGTTTAAAATAGAGTATAAAAAAAAAAAAGGGTAGGGCCACACTAACCCTAAACTGGTAACTCAGCAAAGAAGAAGAAAAGCCTGGCTGTTGTCTTAGACCGCAAATGTTGAGCAAAAAACTGATGTACTCTCTTCAGCCCAATATTTTGGTCATTTTCAAAGATAAGGCAATCTTACACCCCCTATACACTCAAATAGAGGCTCTCGTTAAAAAAGAATATCAAAACATTAGAACTAGTTATTTTATTAAATGTATTAATACACATTTCAAAATGATCTGCAGTTTTATTGTCGCTTCCTCTAATGCATGTTGCTTTCTCCACACGGAACACTTGAGAATATAAATCCAACATACCCAATTAATCTTAACAGGCACACAAAAACGCAGCCAATATTTACAGCAGTTTTAAAATAACAGCACTGCAGCTTATTCTTGAATAATTAATTTCAGAATATGATCATTTATTCTGCACTTTGTTAAAAATTACCATTATTCACATTATCTAAACAGGTTTCTCACACCTGAACAATGTTTTATGGATAAAGAGTCTCTAAACGTATTTAGATCTCAAAGTCAGCCATAGTTGCAGACCCTCCCCTCTGATATATAAAGCACACCATAGACTACCTGGAATTTTTCCAGAGGCAAGAACACGTACTGCATATCTGAGGGACCAGTAGAAATCTAAATGGTGCACACTGGTAGTCTGGTGAGAAGCATACCTGTATTACACTGGTAGAAGTGTATAATGGGGGTACATTTTAAGTGTTTATAACTTCTAGTAAAAGTTAATCCTACTGATTGCTGTTAAGCTGTACCTGTGTAATATTTGGTTTGTCCTCCTCTGTTTCTAGAACAGCTGGAGTGAACACTGAAGGCTGTTGCAATTTGATTATTGTCCTCTTTATGAAGTTATGTCCATGAGACACACTATTTCATGCTTTATTTAAAAAATACATGTTTATTTCTTTTTCTTATAAGGTAAAATACAAAAGTTCAAGAACGGTTAGGGAGTTTAAATCACAGACAGAGGAAAAAACGCCTTCATGTCCAGAAATAAGTTGTGTGGTTTCTACATATGTACACGTGTCTTCAGTTACTGTAGATATTTTGTTTAAAGTAACAAGCACAGAACAAAATGAAAAACCTCAAACAAAAAAACATGGTGCTTTCATCATTAAAATATTGGTTTGCTTTTTGTTTTGTTTACATTAATTTTTTTTTTTTTTTTTAAAGTCAGTCATTTTACTGTTCAAATTACCAAAAAGTTACCACCAAGACCAAGGAAGCCACTCCCCAGGCATATCAGATGGCATGGAGAGTAGTTCTTTGATGGTGTCACCATTTAATTTTAATAATTCTTTACTTTGAAATCACCACATTAAGCATGAGCAGCAGAAATAATTCACATTCTTTTATTCTAGAGGGAATTTTTTTCCTAGTTGGTATTGGTTCCATTCTTATGTCAGAACCTCCTGTGTCCTTTCACCCCTTCAGTATCTTTCAACAAATTGTCCTTAAGCCATGACTTCTCTGAAACTTTCCCTTTAAGCCAGGATATATATTAAAGTAATGGGATTGTGTAGTTAGGGCTTTAGGCAAGTGGAATATGAGGCTGGGTACTGAAAGCGTCACTTAAAATGTTCCAGTAGAGCAAAGAACGTATGCTAAGCTGTGTGTCATTTCCAATATACATCAAAAGCTGTGAAATGTTTTCCGTTTTTGTGCTAAAGATTAGTATTAGGCATTAACAAATATCCATGTGCTACAATTCTAAAATTTAAGAAATGAATAGCTAGACTTCAGGAATATAAAGAAACAAATGATAGCATAAACATTCTTTCACCTTGGGTTGTTTTCTAGAGCACATCTATTCGCACGAATAAGAAAAACGATCAGACATTCCGAGTGCTGACACAAAGGGAACTGAATTATATCATCTTACTTCATATCATAGGATAAATGTATATCCCATGAATTCTCACTCCTAATTGTGTACTTTTCCTGCTTTGTTTTTACTTTCTAAAGATAAAGTGCTACTGTTACAGTAGCTAGTGTAAGTCAGATATCCATTCAATAATCCTATTGAAGTGTCACTGAAAGGAGCTGCGGTGTCCAAACAGAACAGAACTCAGAAGTAACAGAAAAGGAATAAATAGCGTTAAATTCACCAAAAGTCCAAAAACTCAATGTTTGCATGAATTTGACATGCAATTTAATTTTTCAGGGATTCTGATTAACTAGAACTGAAACAATCAACACAAATAGGCACACCATTCTCAAATGCTGCCTAAATACACCCACCCACCCCATGGACCAATAGTAGCTACATATGTTGGAGACTGCAAAATGAAGTTGAACACACATTTTTGTACTAAGATTAGAAAACTAACAGGAAGGATTTATGCATTGGCACTATAACAATGTCATTCTTTCTGTAAGCCCAGGGCAATTCAATAAAATACACCCACATACAGCCTTCTAATTCACTTGGGTATGCAAATATGATCATACATAGATATATAGATATATATATATATATATATATATAAATAAAACACACAGCCCAAGCACAAACAAATGCTCTGCCATTTTCTCATTTTGAAGTTCTTTTATATAGATACCTCCCCATACCTTTTATCAAACACTGTTGTATTCTATTCACTGGAAAGAAAAAAAATCAAATAAAATCATTCCAACTTCACACAAAGTCCTCTATGCAGATGGCGCTAGAAGTGAATTTATGAAAACATGTGGGAAGAGAGTTTGGGTACTGTTTTCATACTGTCACATGCAGTTTCTCGCTCGTCTTACATGAGACTATGTGCTTCAAACAAAGCACAATGAAAGGTATAATTACAAAAAGTGAAGAATACATATAAGTCAACAATGTTCCTAGCAAAAAAGGAAATATCCTTTACTAGACCTGGCCCATCTCTGTGGTATGAGAAGAAAGAGAAAATCAATGCTGCTGGTACATGTATATGAAGACATGTTTTGAATATACACTGTATACATTAAATATGTGCATAAGCACAGATTTGAGTTTTTCCACTCGTTACCTCCCTGTATACACTTATTTTAAATGCATTACTTGATTTATATCCAGCAAAATATGATCCTCTTAGTATTATGAGGCAGGAAGCCAAGGTGGAGATAGGAAATGAATATACTGTTTTCTGAAACCCAACTTAGGAGAAAAGTTCAAGACCCTTGGTGATAAAAGCCGATCAGCGTCAACCATGAGAAAGAGGTTTTTTCCTTTTGCATTTTGAGAAAGGCAGAAAGAGCAAACAGAAAGACTGGAAAACTGACCATGTTAGTTACCTACCCTCTCCCATTCCTATTAGCAAACTGGAAACTGGCATGCAGCAAAGAAACGTCAAGGCTTCATAGTAAATGACCAGCTGAGCATACATCAGTGAAAAAAGTGACTGATTCATTTAAACAAAAGGCACAAGGAAGGGTTAATATTTCTATTGCCACAGGGAAGGCGCTGAAAGCTTGGACCCTTTACCTTCCTTAATGAAGAGTAGCAACAGAGATCCTTTCCCCACCTTTTTTTTTTTTTTTTTTTTTTTTTGGACATGGGTTCGGAGGACTCAGGAAGCAAAACAATTTGGTAATCAGCTAAAAATAAAATCCCAACATCGTGCATTCAATCATTTTTTACTACTGGAGGTTTTATTTCAACGGCAATGTTCTTCGGAAATTTCTTATTTTTTGTTAAAACATTTTTCTAGAGTTATGCCAACTGGATGGCTTAAAATAATAAACAACCAAAAAAAGTACACAACATGTTTAATTTAGAAAAATGTTACGGGGCTCTTTAGGGAAAAACAAAAGTGAAAGCACTACTTCCACTGCTCTCTAGAATATCCAAAATACCTTCACTTACAGAGATGCATGTCTGTTTCAGTACCTGGGAGGAAAGAACGGACGTTTTGGTGCAAAGAATGGAGGGCCCCTTGCAAAAGGTGGCCGTGGCCTTTTTAAGCTGTGAAATGGGTCTCTGTTTATGAAAGTTTCCCTAGGCCTAAAGTCTGGTCGTGGGTTCCTAATGATCATTCCACTCCGGTTTACATTGTCTCTATGAGGCGGACCAATGGGAGAAACGCTATGGGATGGACCAAGCTGATCTCTTGAAAGGGAAGTTAAGCTTATGTTTTCTCGAACCCGAGCAATGGACGGACCACTGTGGTCTCGCTGAGGTGGGGCCACATGGTCCCTTGGTGCTGAATGCACATTAAAATGCTCTTTTATAGTTCCTTGATGAATAGTACCGTGATCCTTAGAAAACGTGACACCATGTTCCACAGTGAGGGGAGGGGCAGGAAATGGAACGCCACCATGCTCCCCAGAAGGCGGCGGTGGGGTAGGGAATGGAACGCCACTATGTTCCACAGAGAGAGGTGGAGGGGGAGGAGTAGGAAATGGAACCCCGCTATGTTCCACGGAAGGAGGAGGAGGAGGAGGAGGGACAGCATGAGGCAATGTGAGTGGAGAGGATTTTTCTTTTGAAAAAGGATTAGTGTGATCCACTGATGACATGTGTGAAGGAACTGAGTGATCCCTAGGAAACAGGCTTCCATGATCCTTGGGTGTAGCAGATGCAGGGCCAGCAGATGGACCAACTTGTTCCCTCTGAAAAGTCCCATGGTCTATGGAAGGAGGTGGTATGTGACGGTCAAAGGCAGTGCTGAAATTATTTGTTCTGAAATTGTTTACACTCTCCTGAAATTGTGGCACATGTTCTTTGTACTGCGGTGGAAAGCTGGCAATTCCACTGCCAGTCCCCATGGTGGGCAGCTCAGAAGCACTTGAGGGCCCATTATCAAAAGCACTACCTGTATTACTTAGCTCAAACCAGCCTACTCTAGTTGCCTCTCGCCCGTGTCCTCTATTTCCTTTCCCAAGAACTCTTATAGATTCTACTGTCTGAATTGGTTCTCCTGACATTCCCCTGCTGGATGCATTGTGGTAACCCAGAGTTTCTATGGGAGCTCCTTTTTCTTCAGTGCTATCAGGCAAGTCTAAACAAGATGATGACACCCGTGTTTCTATACGATAGTGTTCCTCTTGTTGCTGCTGCTGAGGCTCTCCTTTAGACGTTCCAGCTTGGCTAAGACTAGACAGGCTAACACCATCATGTGAGCTACTTTTAGGAAGCTGGCTAAAATGCTTTTCCTCAGAAGGCTTGCGGGATGCATTTTTAAGCATGTTCTTAAACTCAATTGTTGAAGTGGCAGAAATGGAAGACCCTAACGATTTTTCCACACTGGATGTGGGTGGTCTACCAGCAGAGTTTGAAAGTGTATTTTGAGGAGGAAAGAGTGATCTATGGGGAAGTGAATGAGGAGAGTCTGGATACTGTTTCTGTGACAGGCCAGAATGTATCACAGATTTTGACAGATTATTGTGATTGGAGTCTGGTGTGAAAAACACATCATTTTTACTGGGTGAAGGGGAGCCATCGGATCCAGAGTCATTTGCCCGTAGGCTGTAACTTCCATACATTCCAGGAGATGACGACAGTGGATCACAGCTCTCATTCTGATCAAGAATAGACCTCATAGACTGAGGAAAAGATGATTTCACACTAAACTCCTGTGCTCTTTGACTGTAACTAGACAGCACTGGCTGGTACTCTGCAGTGTCAGAAAGCTTACTTGACTTCAAAATGGATTTTGCAGGCTTTTTTTCCAGGTTCATGATGGCAGATGGTGGTGGCCCAGAATATTCAAAATCACGATAATCCTCATCCTCTTGAAAAGATGTGTCTGGGTAAAACTTCTCCTGAGGGGAGTCCATTAAAGAAGAAGGTATTTCCATATTATCAGTGGACTGCTTGTACATACTGGCTGGAGAATCCCTGCCTAGACTGAAAGGCCTATAGGCAGGCACAGAATTAGACAGTTCTTGGGGATATCCATCATCTCTGCTCTGAGGAGGGGACCTTGTGCTACTGGGAGTAGAAGATCCAGGGCTTATGATCTTTGACAATAAAGACATAGTGTCAACATTGCTTGATGTTGGTTTATCCATCATCTCATCTTGGGTTGGTGTTCCACTTCGTTCATCACGGACTGGCGTTCCATCCACATTGTCCACAGAAGTGCTAGTAGGACCACGTTGAAAGTCAGATGCATGGCTTTCTGATGCAACATTGGACCCTAAACTGCTTAAAATTGGAATATTCAAGTTTAAACCACTGAAACCAGGGTTTCCCTTTAAAAAATTGTGTATCTTCATTTCCAGGCTTGGAGAGGTTGGTTCTGACTCCAGCTTTGTTTTTGAAATCTCAGAGGACTGACTCAGGGAAGTGTCTGTTGGTAAAAGGGAAGGACTGGTAGGATGGATACTGGCAAATCCAAGGGAATTTGTTGGTGGTTTAAAACTAGAACTTGAAAGACCTGGGCTATGTCCAACAGGAGCCTTGTTAACCGAAGTTGAGGAAACCTCAGCGGTAGAAGAATTTGGAGAATAACCAAAATTTTTGGACATAAAAGACTGAGTATTGGAAGGAACATTCCTCCCTTTCACGCAAGGAACAGTAGTACTGGCTGGTGATGCTGACGTGCTCTGAGATGCAGTTTCACTTGACTGAGCTGTATTTCCAGCAACGCTCTGAAGTAAGGATGACAAACCTGGAGAAAGAACACAAAACATTTTACTTAGATACATTAAGAAAGAGTAACCTACAACCATTTCAACAGAAAACTGGTACTAAGCCATCATCATTATGGGTTTTAGAGGGAGAGAAGCTATAAAATTAAATTTTTGAAACTAGCTGACATTTGAACCAACACAAATGGTTATACTTTGCCGTCTCTATGTATTAATAATGACTAATTACTTTGCACTTCTATAGTGCTTTTAACCTGAGGATCTCAAATTGTTTTACTAATATAAATTATAACATTCATCTAAATCATATACACCATGTTACAGCTAGTTAAGCAGAGGCATGAAAGTGATGTTGTTAACCAAGATCATACAAGCAAGTAGTATAGGAAAAAATAAACCAGAAACCTAGGAGTCCTCTGCTCCTAATCCCCTGCTCAAACCAACATAACGAATGCCCCCACAAAGAGCGAGGAATAGAATCCAAGAGGCACTCACTCCTGGGGTCTTCTGCCCTTCCAGATTTTTTTCCATGCAATGTAAGATTTCAAAACAACACATACAATACAATTACTTGGCTCATTGGAAAACCAAGGTGAAGTCCAGGAACTACACATATTAATAGTATTTGCTTACAGTGCAACAACATGATTAGTCATCAAAATTACAACTAATAAAGCAAATACAAAATGTTCCAGCCTGGTATCAAATGCCATCTGATTTTAATGGCATTTAAAAAAAGATTTTTAAAATATTGAACATATAGGAAAACACTCCCCAAATCTATTGCAAAATTGATTTGCCCATACCAAGTACACCACCTTGCAAAAGGTAACTTGCACTTGGAAAAAGTATTGCACACTACAAACTAATTTCCTCCCTGCTAAACTCTTGTTCCAGGAACACACAGTAAAATGCCATCCAAAGGTAGATGCTAACTACTGATCTAAAAATCCACTCCTTTTGCACAATATACTTACCTTGCAATGTCGGTGCTGTCTGGGTCTGGGTTTTGGAGAGAACTGACAAAATGCTTTCAGGAGTTATTTCAACTTTGGAAAGAATATTTGCTAAGGGATTTGGAGGACCTGATGGAGTCCCCGCAACAGGAGTCTTCAAACCACTAGTAAGAGTCGTGGGGCTCGTTGGGGTTCCTGGGGAAGGTCTTGATGCAGGACTGACCCCTGAGGTGAAAATATTTACTGCTCAGAAACATAAAAGGCTACTTTCAATGAAAACAGTCAACATACTGCTCTTACATACTGCTTTGTTAAGGTAGGTTTTCTGGCTAAAATTTTCAACTATTACCAATACCAGTAGAGTCGCAGTAGGCTGCCAACATTTAACAGCATCACACAGACCCACATGACACTTAAAAATGTCAGCAGCTGTGGAAGACTGTCTACAAGTAGCACTGTCACTTTCATTATTGAACTGTTAATAGCAGTAGAAACCCTAGCACAGACACACCCTAAGATCGCTATGGTGCAGAGATTTGGGTAATACTATGTCCTACTTTGAACTTCCACACTGCAGACGCCCATAAATCATTTAAAAGGATGCATGCTTAAAACTGACATTGGTTAGTATCACTATGTCAGAGCTCTCGAAGTACAGACTGAACTACAATATAATATTTTAGTTCTAAAATGTTATAGAAGCAAAAAAAACCCTAACCAACAAAGTTATTGCAACGCTCAGTCACAACCTGCAATTTTGCTCACCTGTATTCTTCATAACAGAAGTTAAGCTGCTAAGAATGGAGCTGATCTTTGCCAGGTCAACGTTGGCAAGGTTTGGCAGACCAAGTGCCAGCGATGGAGGAACAGGCACTGTGTTCACTGCTTTAGGAGTTGGAGGTGTCTGAGCAGGAGCTGTTACAATGGCTGCTGCTGCACCAGCAGTAGTGGGTGTTGCTTTCGGGATACTTTCTGTCTTTGTAGGTGTTGAAGAAGGAACAACCTGTTTCTCCTTCCTCTCCTCCACTAATTCAAATATAAAGAGAAAACATGGAATGTTCAATCTGCCTCACAGGATTCTTTTGGCCTAAGAACTGCAGGCTTCTCAATGTGTTCAAAACAAACTAATTTAAAGGTTCAGAGGAAAAGTAGTTGTTCATGCCTTTTACTGACCTGTCAGGGTGTGTAAGGACAACCTCGTGAAGAGGGTTGTTTTTTTTTTTAAATGCTTGTTTCTTAAGTTAGGAATATCTCATCATGACTTCCCTGTTTTTGCTGCAGGACTGCAAAACCTGAGCTGCAGTATTCCCAGACCAAGGAAAGCTTCTCAACATCCTCTTCATTCTACATGAGGTCTAGAAAAGCTGTTTTGGGGATAGTATAAAACTGTCTAGACAAATCTATTAACCCATTTTACTTTTACTTCCACAGAACATACCAATAATTTTAGATGCGTCATCTTCCACATCAGACAGTTCCATGTCCTCCACATCCCGATTATCTGCCACAGGTTCTGGAGACACAGACTTCTCGCTTTCCACTGCTGGAGACTGGGCGTCATCCTCTTCCCCCATTCCTTGGAATGGGGATTCAGAACCAGTTGGAGATGGTGCATCCATACTTGGAGAAGGGACAGGAGACTCTTCTGGATCAGGAAGAGTTGCTTTCAATTGATCTAATTTTTTCTTTAGGTTGCTCACTCTATTGGCAAATGTTTTATAAGCCTAAAAGAACACCAAAAACCAAAAAACAATTATTTGGCTTAGCATCCTTTACAAAGAAGGTAAGATAACATACCTTTGAACGATTTCTATGGCATTAATAGCAGCATATTCCCCTGCCCAATCATCTCTGCCCCTCTATTTTGCTTTTCAATATGGCTTGTAGAACGGACACATTAGAAGAGATATTCATGTGAGTACTTTTTCCATCTACCTAAAGAAGAATCTTTTCAAATCATCATTTTGTTACAATGCTTCATAATTTCTACTTCATTTGTACACTGAGATTTTTAATCATTCATTTT
>ML685905.1:3145633-3279017 GCA_007922175.1 Pelusios castaneus
ATAATTTCTACTTCATTTGTACACTGAGATTTTTAATCATTCATTTTTCTAGTAAAGAGTTTAACAAATGCAGGTAAACCATGATTATCTTCACTGCGCAGGAGACATTTTTGAAATTTGGACTAAATAATCCGAGTTTATCTTTGTTAATACGAATTCCCAAATAATTATGTCATTAAGATGACCAAATGATTTATGTGACTTGCTTCCATAATCCACAAACCTATCAATTTGAACTCTACATTATGTCCTCTTACCAGCAATTTGCACCAGTAAGGATTCCTATTGGGGAAAACTTTGCACTTACATTTGCTACCACCTTGACTTCTTTATACTGTGCTTCATAAAAGATACCAGCATTCTCAAGTACTTCGGTCAGCGAGGGGCCATTTTTCACCTGCTTGTCTAAACCATTTACAAATTCCTCTAACTTTGAACTCGCTTCTTCAAATTCCTTGGAGAACTTTTTGCCTCCTGTTTTGTCTGAAGAAGAGAGAATATTAGAGACAATTACATTATGCACATTGCCTCCCTTGGAATAAACAGAGCTTTTCACGCACAAGAGCAATTAATACCCCGTAAACTGGTATGGGTGCTTCCGTTTTTAGCAGATATTAATTTAACCATTGGTCATGAAGTCATTGCAAAGGTAAGCCAACTAACAGTTTGTATTCTTTGGTTTTGAACCAGGGATTAGTGATTACATCTAACATGGATTTAAAAAAAGAACAAGACCACATTTTCTCCAGGTAGGACCACTTGAACGAGCCTTTTGAAATTCTGCTCTTCCAATCCCTTGGGGTGAGTAGTTTTGATTTGTTTAGAGGGGCAAGAAAAACATTAGTTATTCAGTTTTTTCCCACCATTATATTGTTAAAACTGTGCTTACAGAACGCTACATTTTTATGACAATTCTGAAAAGCTGCAGTAACAGGACACCAGATACCTTTAAAGCTATTTTCAATTTTACAATGAAATTTCCTTTTCACATAGGCAACAAAGCTAAAATTTGTTTACTCTTCATAACATTATTTCCAATCCAGTTTACATAACTTCCTAAATCTTAAATTATTATAGCTTTATTAAAAAAATGAGCAAATTATTAAATCTGCAATGGTAAGGTGCAGTCAACTGAATGCAGTGAGAAATCTAAACACGGAGGGTTATCCTCAGAACAGGGTAACAACTAAATCCTAGTAATTTATGCAAAACTTTATACTTACTAGCAGGTATTGTACATATAGGGACAGATTTACAAAGATTCTTAACTCTGCAGCTGGGCCTTTGGGAAAACCCCACTAGGTGCCTATCTGCAACTTCAGACACCTAAATAAATATTTTTGTAAATCTGGCTCATGATTCTTATCTCCATGCAGGCTATGCACTAAACTGACTAAGTGCTCCACCCCAATCTCATAACCAGACTACAAAGGATGGCAGCCTACTTCTGCTATCTGCAGTTATTTCTTTAGTTCAGGCAGCAGAGTCATGCTTTTGATGCTCAAGGTCCAAGGTTCAATCTCACAGTTAAAGCAGTTACTACATCTTCAGGACAAGCATTCTGAAGTTCTGTACTTCAGACCGTAAGGGCACTATGTGCATTTTTAAGTTATTTGAAAAATAAAAACCATTCAATTCATGCATTGGGAGAACCCTATGTCTAATTAAAAACAACTGCAGAAGAATTACAGCATCTACTACACATGAAAACAAGATATTGGGAGACCAGCAGTTGATGTGCTCATGACCGAAAGCAGAAAGTATCCTGGGACTTATGAAATACTACAGTAATAGTAAAAAATGCTACAGTATCAATATTGTTGTAGTATACTGGATCATTAAAGTAGAATACGGAAGTACTGTATTTTTTAAATAAAAGGAGTTGAAATCTTTGAAAATTTGTTAATTGTGCCTTTACATCATTTAGCATTCTACAATCTGAAATTCATTACAGAATAAGGCAGAAATCTAACCTATGATGTAATACTGCCCATGAATTACTAAAATTACTGATACATTTTTTGTCTCTTTTGATAATATGACTGCCAGTATATACAACCTGTACCTTTTAAGCATTTAAGTGTTTCAGTGCTGCATACATCCACCCTCATGGTGGAAAGCTGCTTCTCTTTCAGTTCTATCTGGTCTTCTGAACGCTTATATAACAATAATTCATCAATGAGGGACTGTGGCTGAAAAACAAGAACAGCATCCTCATCACATTCTGCAGAGGAGAAGCCCTAACTTTGCAACATTAATGTCATGGACTTGTTTTTAAGCAACTGAAATAAATACTCTATTGAAAAGCTGTCACTGCATCAAAGCAGAGGCTGTTTCACTGATGCTGGAATAAGTTAATTCAGAGAAACATATATTTTAAATTAACAATAACTAGAATGACATGAACAAGGTGACGAGGATGTCTGGCAAATAGGAGAAAGATTTGGTGGCCTAGATATGTCAATTAGAAGTGTGTGTGGGGGGGGGGCGGGGGCTGAAGGAAAATCACATCCTCAATTGACATAGCTGTACAAATAAAAGCTTACGTGTAGATGCATTTATACTGGCAAGAAATCTTTTTGACAATAGCCAATTCCATTCATGCAGCTGTTTTACGCTGTTGCAGGAATATAACTTCTGCTAATATCAGCTGCATCTCCACTAGGGGGGTTTGCCAGCATAACTCTACTAGTTAACACTTAAATGCAGACAAGCCCCCTGTAAGTGTTCCTATATTTAATGTACATTAAAACAATGTGCAATCATATAATTATACTTGATGGCTACACAAGCTACAGCATTTCACTCTTAGTAAGAAGGCAAACTGCTTCTTTGCAGCACGTAATTCAAATGGTTTGAAAGAATGAATTGCCTCCGCTAATTATTTTCATAGCAAGAGGGGCTATACACCTATCCCAGACTCTCCTTCCATGTCCTTTGGTATAAATGTTTTTAAATAGCACAAGCATACATGTAACTTTATAGAAGGCCTCAACAAATGTGCTGCATACCTGGGGCCAGCCCAAAAGCTGAGGCGCGCCTAGGTGTGTGGCTCTAAAGGGGCCCGCTGCTGCCAAAAAAAAGTTGTGCAACAATGTGGAACAAAGAGGGTCCTGCCACAGCAAAACCACCAAAACTTTTGGCAGAGCTGAGGTGCACCAAGGGTCTCTGCTGCTGAAAAAAATAAACACTACTCGGGGCATTTTCAGTGATGGTGCTGAAAGTGTCAGCACCGCCGGGTCTTTTTTTTTTTTTTTTTTTTTTTTTTAAAGTGCCAGGGGGGAATTTGTCTCCCTAACTGCCGAGGCACTGTTAGGTGACAGGGGCAAAATTCTTGGTGCTGTGGCGACCTGGTGCCAAGGATTTGTTGAGCCCTGCTTTACAGAATAGACTGCAGCCCTGAAGAGCTTATAGCCTAAGGACATTGGGGGCATTACACAAAAATGAACAAATCAACACTGAGGGCCAAGGCTTTAAACCCACCCCCCCCCCCCCCCCAAGACTAGGACATAAACAAAGTACTCAACATAACTACAGTCCAAGGATAGAGATTAATGCAAAAGATATTTTCACTTGCTCAACTTACTCTGAATTCTGCAACAATCTTCGACTTTAGAGCAGCTTTTGGATTTGCAGATGCTGTTGGTATGAAAATGCGTAAAGAAATTAAGATAAATACAAAGATTAAGTGGAAAAAACAGTACCGACTGCAATCAAAGTTCAGAAGACTGCTATTTCAAAAATGTTTTAACATTTCTGTGCAAGACATGCACAGGATGCCATTCCATTGCATTGCCCCCTCCACACAGATGTCACTCAATGTTCTACCTGCTTTTCAGACATGTTAGAAGGCACAAAGCTATGGCTCAGGAACCAATAAGTCAGACTGTAGATTTCCTATTATATATGCACTACACAAACAGTTGCTATGAAAACCTTTTCCAGCTCTATTATAACGAGATATTCTTGCAAAGGCTGATCCACTAACCTAGAGTGTTAGTTTATAATTTTCTGAAGAGAAGAAAATCCTATTACCCAAACTCTAGACATAGAGAACTGACCCTGAGTTTATTCCTTGGGATTTAGTATTTCTTGGGATGATAGATCACTTACTCCTTTACTTGGACTAACCAATTTCTCTTGTTAAAGATTCCCCCTCTTACACTTATGTTCCAATATCTCATTAACTGTCTGAGAAACTAAGGAAAAAAACATGGATTCACATTTCATGAGATCTAAATCCATTTGTTACTAAAAGATAGGAGGGAAATGCACAATAAGATGATCACAAGAAATGCTTCCTCCCTTGATCAATTTTGTTCTAGAAAATGATTTTCCACGCATACCTTGTGGCTGAAATCTGTCTGGTAATTAAGCTTCTAACTCTCCTTCCCCCTTTTATTATCCTTCTAGTCCCAGTGGTCTCAGCACTCACACAGAATGGCACGTGCAAAGTTTTACGTCTAATGTTCCATCCTCTTGCTTTCTCGCCAACTCAAAAGTTTTCCATATTACAGTTATTGCAAGGTTAAAGACTGATACATTATAAATGTGGTTCCAGCTAACAAACTGTACTCCTGATAGTGTAGAATGATGATTCATTAACTGCACTGCCTCACTGTAAGTATTCCATATATCCTATAATCTAGTTTGCAGTTGAAGATGTACTCCTGAACTTGAAGGGAATGTCATGTTTCACTGTTGCCCATGTAAATGGTTATCATGTCTGTCTTCTCGTCATCTCTGAATAGTCTAACGCCAGTTTCCAAGAAGTTCCACCAGATCTTTTATCTACTGTTCATAACCTTTGCTCTTTTAAAGCTTTATTCACATTTCATTCCTTTAAAATGTGATTTTCTAGCAGCAACTCCTTGGTGTTTTACACATCAGTAAGGAACGTCACAAGTCTGGAAGACACATGGTTGCTCATATTTTAGGCCAGGTACTTTGCCAGTTTTGTGCTAGTCTTTCTTCTGTTCCTCAAGAAGGCATTTTTAATATTAGTTCAGATAGTTCACATTGTTTTCTTACTTTGAGATTTCTTCCATGGCTTATTCGGTTGTTTGTTCAGAGTTTCTTTCAGCTGCTTCTGAGCTTTGAAAGTGGAACCTGGAAAACATTTCATTTTTTGCAGTCTGGCATTATGGGATCCCTTTAAAGGTCTCTGGTTTTGGTGTCATATGGTTGCATGGTAAAAGAGTAACAGAAATTTGTTTTAAAATCCACAAACCAACTTTCCTAGATGAGCTGTTGAATGCCCATGACTACCCAAGTTTACTCAGGAATACAGCAATTTCTGAGGTGGTCATTCTATTTTTAAAGCAAGTTTCTGTTCGCCTTTAAAAGAACAGAGGATTCAACAATCACAGAGAAGGAAATAATTTGCTCTTTAAACTCTCAGACAATGACTTATTTATGATTGGCCAAAAAAAGAAACATAGGAAAACACCACATTTAGGGATAATTATAAGATATGTTGTTTGGTAGTTTAAATGAGCATTTATTTATCCAAAGTCTAAATTAAAAAGACTTGCATCCCACTGCAATGCTTGTTGTGAAACAGTGCAATAAAAAATATTTAATCCAATTTAGAAGTGAGATTTTTTTTTAAAATTACAAAAGGTGTATGAGATTTCAAATCATTAATAAAACACATATAGACCATTTTTATGGATGTCTAATGTTTAAAGTTTTTTCATTCATCAAGAAAAAAGTACAGGATTTTGTATTTCTCCTGCAACAATAACGGACAACAATCACATAAAGCCATATCTAATGTGGCTGTCTTTAACAATCAGGAAAAACAGAAAAATGAATTCATCTCCTTAACCATCAGAAAACAGATTTTCAATTACTTAGTTTTACTGTGCATGCTGCTTCAGTTCATACTTGGAATCTCAAGATTTTAAAAAATGTATCTGCTTGAGAGTCTGAGAACTTCTAAAGTATTCCATACTCTAATCAATGTTTCTGTATTTTTCCCCAGTATGGTAGATGTATTACCGATAACATTCAACCTTATTACTATAACCTACAGAAAGAAAATGGAAGAGATTATTTTTACTCCGCTCTTCTTTGTTCTTCCCAGATGGAATCTTAGTATCAACTGAAGTTGTAGATGTGCATTGTAAAGTCAGAAAATTCCAAAACCTCAGGCTAAAGGGGAAGAACCAAAGAAAGAAATTCCATACAGTTAACATCTAACTTCTTGTAGACGTGATGCTCAGAACTCTTGGGACAAAGAGCCATCTTACACACAATATAAATTTGCTATCAACTGGTACAACTGCAATTAACACTATAATGAGAGTTTAAAGGATTTAATATTTCCTTTATTTAAATGGAAGAATTGTGCAGCAAGTAATTATTGCAAAGCTCATTCATATTAACCTACTATATTTGGCTTTTTAAAATTCCTGCAAATGTAGAAAGAGCAATGAATACATTTAAACAGCATTTAACGAAGGTTTTATTTTATTGACAGACTGTTTATAAACACTACAAACACACAGTAAATTAGCTCATGTTAGGAATGGCTAAAGATAAAGAACTTACTTAAAGCTTCTTTTAGTGCCACAATGGTATCTTCAGGGTATACATTTCTGTCTTCCCAGATTTTAAAGATTCTTTCTATAGATTTAGAGACTGATGGATCCCTGAAAAAAAAGGCCATAAAATATTATTGTGTTTTCACAGTGTAATTTTCTATTATTCTACAATGGAAAACCATATGCTAGAAGTGTAAAATCCCACTGCTAAAGAAAGCACATTTCTAAAAGATCTTTTAGAGATATCAGCCAGTGTGTAGGCAAGCCTCAATTCAACAAGCTACCTAAGCACACATGTAACTTTACCCATGAGTAGTTCCAGCACAGTCAGTGGAGCTATTCTTATGCTTAAAATTATGCTTGGGCTGAACTGGCAGAGGCTAGCATACAGAAAACTAGCAATTCTATCCTGAACAAGATAAATTATTGTCCACATGGGAAAACTGCCTGATATAGAAATTATGGAATACCTCCCCATGAGGACACACTATTCTGGAATAAAAGGGACTATTGTGAAATAATTATTCTGTTGCAAAATAGAATAACTACTCTAAAATAAAAGTATTTATAATTTAGAAGAGAATTATTCCAGAATAGCTAAATTACATCAGAATAGTTATTCTGGAATAGCTATGCCAGTCAATTTTCTTCTTGTAGACAAAGCTTGGTACTCCTATACTCCAGATCAGGGGTTCTCTGCTGCTCCAGTTAACTATAGCATCAGATTACATAGCCTCCTTTCTGTGACTATAAGAACCAGTTAGTTCTGGAGGTTTTGCAGTTCCATCTGTGAGGAACACCAATGTAGTTGGGTAAAATGGGTAGAAATATTTTATCATCAACTCACAAGATCAACTCCTCACACCAAACTGTCTTATCTCAGTAATTTTTGATACAAGGGTAAATTGATAAGAAAATGAAATAACCTACCTACAAATAGCTACTCTCAACATATACAGATATCACACTTGAGTTAATTCACACAATTCTCTCTCGTTTAGATGTCTCACAGCACCTCTTGTACATGCAGCATGGTAAGATCAGTCTGGTAATCCAGCTAAATGTAAAGTTATTTTTTGATTCACTGTATTTTGTAACATACATTATAAGAAAATCCTACCATGGAACTTAAAACAAAAAAAATAAAAGAAACCCTGAAATAAACAATTAGAGGATATTTGGGGAGCTTTTAGTGATTTTAAAAATTGACACTTTTCCATTTCTCAAAAATGGAAAAACATTTTTAAAGATTAAGGTTCAAGTTCTGCTGTCAAAAGCTGTCAAGGAGCTCCTATTACTTCAAGAAAAGCTCCATATAAACACCCAAGAGCTGAAATTGGTATTTAATCCAGAGCTTGAAAAAACTACTCCCTCAGGATGAGTAGAAACCTTTTCCAGATGACTACCACCAACTTCTGCAGAATAGCTCTCACCCTCTAAGTTTTGTGGCTCTTACAGTTGAACATATAGCCTTCCAAATATGAACATATATTAATCTAAATCAGCAGAAACCTCCAATGCTTCTGCCCCTGCTCAGATCTTCCCCAAATGCAAACCCAGTGAAATTAAAGTTTGGCCAGTTTCACAATACTTTCCAAAACTCTGGGGTAAAGGTGAAATTGGCAAGTACTGGCTACATTTCTTTCTGCTGCTATTTGCAGAGCTTAGAGCAGTAATGTAAATAGGCACTGGAGCTATTCACTAGGGAGGAGAACCCCAAATACAGCAGTTGGTGAGGGATAGATTAACAAAGACTCATACCAGTCCATTTGCAAAAGCTAGAGGAGCTCCGGGGTAAAAAGAAAGAACAGTAAGGGGAAAAAATGCATCTTCTCCAGTAGTCAGAGGACTTAGAGGAATATGTTTCAAATTTCAGACACCTATTAGTCAGAGGTCACAAAAATAACCCAACCAGCCTTCTCTTTCCTAGCAGCTTTGGAGGGAAAGGGCACTGGCTTGGTTTCTCCAGCTAGGGCAGTAGAGTCCTTCATTTTAATTTAATCATCTGGCTATCGTATTTGGTAAATTTTTCTAGGAAGTGGGCATCAATGGATGAGATCAGTGGGATAAATTCAAGAAACAGCATTTAGAGTGCTCTGGGGAAAAATGAGACAAACAAAATATAGGGAGGGAGTTAAAGAATAACTACTTAGGCGAAGAGAAAGATACAAAAGTGTAGTGGAGAAAGACAGAAAACAAATAACTTTAAATAACTGAGAAAAGGCTACACCAGTATCTGTTATAAGATGGAAAGAATAAAGTGAAAGAAAGGTAAAGTAAACTACATTTTTAGAAATGAGCTAAATGAATTAACATTTTACAATTAAATACAGCACACAAACACACCACATAGCTGTTATGTTCTTTTAAATGACAGGAGAGGTGTCTTTAAGGCCTCATGGCTTAGGCATTTTTCACCAAGACTAGCAGGGTTGGTCTTCCAGATAAAGCACGGGGCAATTTTTTAAAGCCCTAATAAATTTAAAAGTCCTCCTGTCAATGACCAAACTGAGAAACAGAAATAATAGCAGAAAGGTGGTCAACAACAACAGAATTCATACTATAAGTCAGTGGTTTTCAAACCATGGGTGGGACCCAGTAGTGGGTAGCAGAGCCTCAGGCACTGGGTCGTGGAGCCCCTTGCTGCTGCCGCCAAAAGACTGGGATGCATTGCTCGAACATGTAATTGTTGGTCACGGGCATAAACAATTTTTTTTCAACTGGGTCCCGAGGAAAAGTCTGAAAACCACTGCTATAACGAACAGCATCAGAGATGATCTTAATTTTATTCAATAGCTGACCAAAAATATACAGGAGGCATTTTAAGCAGCTTTTGAAAGACAAAAAGAACAACTTCACTTTCTCAGATACATGAACATTTCTTTAAATTATGGTCAGTTTCAGGAAAAGAGAGTTTCTAGCAGCAAGTACACTGAAGACGAACTTCTTAGAGAGAGTTCAATATATTGTGTCTGCTTCTTCAACATTGACATTGTGACAAACTCCACACTGATAACGAGAGCTATACATTAATTCAACATGATCAGGCCTAATCTGGCTAGGAATCCACTGTTAACACATTTAACAGAAACAAAGTCACATATATGTCAAGGCCAAAAGAAGTTTTAGGAAGTCTGAGCCCTCCTCTGAGCACAGGAGGGACAAGAATTGGAAGCCTGAAGCCATCTGAAAGGTATAAAATTCTTCTAATGAAAAGAAGTCACCCGCACTGAGATTTACTTTCTGCAAATTCTCTCCATCAGTGGAGAAAAGCAGGAATTTCCCTTAAATGTCAACTGCTTCTCGAGATCCTCCCTTAAGCGAGGGTGATGGTTGGGACTAGACAGCATTCTCTAAACTTTAAAGCATTGGTTTTCAAACCATGGGTCGGGAGTGGGTCACAGACCCTCAGGTACTGGGTCACAACGCCCCCTGCTGCTGCTACCGAAAGACTGGAATGCATTGCTGAAAGATGTAATTGTTGGGTCCTGGGCATACATTTTTTTAAAAACTGGGTCCCAAGGAAAAAAGGTGGAAAACTACTGCTCTAGCGCTATATACAGAGAAACCTGAAACATAGCAAGAAATAAAAATCCCTCCTCTACTCTTCACAATTCCTTGAATCAATACAGATAAATTGTTTCAGAAACAACATGGGGAAAAGAAAAGCAAATAGCAGCAACTACTCACTCATTAGCTACTACTGGGAGTACTATTCCTTTCAAAATAACCTTAATTAAAGATCATATATCCAGGCTCCAATGGCAAAACAGTAAGAAATCTCAACTGGCTGCACATGAGCCTACAGCTGCTTAGCACCCAGGTAGAAGTAATTACCCCAGAGAACTTGGGAGACGAGAATAATAAATTGTCTAACTGGAAATACAAAACTAGTTTCAAAGGAACCATAGCGGCACTTAGCACAACAGTGTATCTCAAAGCTCACTGTAAGTGGGTTAAATCCTACGCTCTTTACAGTAGTCAACCCACCTCATATGTTAAGATACTCGGCCAGCAAAACTCTGTTGAAAGGAGTACCATAGAACAGTCTATTCAACTGATCAGGAGTTAAAGTTAACCTACAGTTAGAGCCCTGAGCAGGTACAAAAATGTGGATCCAAGCCCAATCCGCATCCATTCAATGTCAGTCTCTATCCGATCCGCAATCCGCACGCCATGTTTTATATGTATCCGTAACCACATCTGCAATCGAGCTTGGGCTCACAGCATTTTAGCCTTTGATTTGTTCATTCCCCTCATGAGTCCTGCCCATTTTTTCCTTTTCTTGTTTGCATGCTATGCCATCAATCAGACATCCTTGGCCAGCAATGACATTTCTGATTGACAGCAAGGCACTATGAACTGCAAACAAGAAAAAGTGGGCGGGGAAGGCATGGAGAATGAACCAATCAAAGGCCAGCATGCTGACTGACTGACAGTGAGTGGTGGTCTCCAAGCCCCAGCCTGCTGCGACAGACTCTGATTGGCTGGCAGACCACAATCAGAGCTGGACTGGGATTGGCTGGAGTGCTTCCTTGTTCCCGTGTGCTGCTGATGCAGATCATAGAAGCAGCAGCTGCACAGATCAATCATAAAAATAGAATTCGCATCTGTGGGCCAATCCGCAACAATGGGGCTGCGGATATCTGCATCTGCTGATACCCACGAATCTGAAGCAGATACCCGCGGATTTGCAGGGCTCTACTTACAGCCCTTGGACATTAACTCAGCAATAGTGGGGAGCTCCTCAGGTAACGGGATGATGCATTTTTGGCATATTTGATTGGTATTAAACTGATACAGAGAAGGCAGTTGGAGACAGTCAGTTTGAGAAAGTTTGTGCCGGTCTGCAGTGAGAGGTTGTGATGCAATTGTGTTGGGGGGGGGGGGGGCCGGCGGGGACGTCCAAAGAAATCTTTGTAGATCGAAATGGTGAATCTCATCATTCAAGCTTAGAAAGGCACAGAATTGCATTCTCCCAAATATGAATGGAAGAAAGGTCTTCATACCTTTCGAGACCCACAACAAAGAAAAACCCAGGGCTGGCCCATGCCAGCTGACTCGGGCTTCTGGGGCTTGGGCTGCTGGATTGTTTCACTGCTGGGTAGATTTTCAGGGTCCCAGAACTCAGGCCCAGCATCAGCCCAGAAGTCTATATAGCACTGAAACAGTCCTGCAGTACCCAAGGGTACATCTACACTGTAATAAAACACTCACAGCATGAAGTCTCAGAGCACAGATCAACTGAGTGAGGCCTGAGGGCCTCAGGTTGTAGGGCTAACAATAGCAATGCAGACATTCATGCTCAGGCTGAAGCTGGGGCTCTGAGACCTTCCCATCTCACAAATTTGCCACCCTAAGAATTTGCACTGAAATTTTCAGCCCCACAGCCTGAGTCCCATGAGTCTGAGGGTCTTCTACTGCAGTGCAGACATACCCCAAGATGGTTTGTCCACTCAAAGTACAGCAATGGAAGAAGGTGGAAGGAGTGAGCAGTGAATTCATTTTCTTAGCTTAGACAATGCTGGGGAGTACATCTTTTATTAATTTTCATACAAGTTTTTCTCTTGTGTAATTAGTATTCTGGAAGCTTAATATTTTCTTTAATGTTGATGTATATGAATATTTTTGTTAGTTTCAACTTCCTCTTGTGGCCAACTAATTTAGCTAAAATAGAATGAGTAACTTAACTATGACCCGTCCCCAAACTCGAGCTGTGTTTATCCATTAGCCATCTGGTAGTTTCCATTCTGCCTGGAAGACACACAAAATAGCGTATGAATGATGCTACTGTTATAACTAAACTCTTTAAAAACTATTTTGTTACAGGTAGATTCTGCAACTGCGTTGCCTGTTACAGCAAGTCAAAAAGGTACTACACTCAGCTATGTACAACACAATTAGAAGGATAAATAGGGTTAAACTTGCACCATCTGGTGAAGTGCCAATTTTAAACAGTTTTAGTGCACAGACAAATAGACTAGTGAATTAAGGTTTCAGATTTCCAATGGCACACAAAACAACATTTGAGAGTGCACCAATTTAGTGAGTACAGAAAAATAGGAAATACCCATTTTAATCTTAAATTGTCACCTCTTAGCTACAACTTATTTTAGGCAGATCTTTGCATTAGACTTTATGTATACAAGAAAAAAATCAGATTTCTGTTATGACATTTTATGATATTAACAAATATTACATATATTACTAAAAGCGTATAATACTGATACATTTTATGATGCAGAACTCAGACAAATTAAAATGCAAAAAACAGATGCTCTTTAAGGATCCTCTTCTATACAGCATGTTAGAGCTGTAAAAATTCACTTTTTGAAGTTAAACTCTAATTTTTTTATATGTGAAATTAGCATACTATTGTTCATCATAGGAAACTAACACAGGAACAGGTAGGAACAGCATAAATGGAAGGGACACTGTATGCCACTGCTACAATGATCAACACCCCATACAGGAAACTTTTCAAGATCCATGGACCCTACACATGCCCAATAACTATGTGGGTGAAACCAGACATTCACACGTTCTCAAATGAGCTCAAACAGCATAACAATAAAAGATAAACACACCCTATTACCTGTGGATGAACACAAACACTTTTCACAAAGACATCATAGTATATATGACCCTAACAGTCCTCCCTCATCCTCAAATAGAAACCCGTACAACAGTTTCAGAAGACAAACCTGGGAGCTTAATTAAATTCATTACTTTGCTAAGCACTAAAAATCACTTACTAAACAGAGCCATTGGATTTATGACTTACTACAACAATCTGCAACCCACTAACCCTCTTTTGGACTGACTGTGGGTGTTAATGGGCCTGTGGGCTGTTAACAGGACTCTACCTGGAATGGTCCCTTATGAATTCCAGAGGGGTAAACGTTAATCTATTGCAGAAAATCAAACAGAATCCTGTGGCACTTTTAAAGACTAATGGATTTATTTATCGCATGAGCTTTCATGGGAGAAAATCCCACTTTGTCAGAGCTATCTACTGATGCTAAACAATCTATTCCACCTTGCATTTTGCTGTGACACTGGGAAAAACTGACACCCGAGATATGAAGTTAAACTGACCTAAGCCTTGGTATAGACCAGGGGTTGGCAACCTTTGCCGACACCCATGCCAGCCCCTCCTCCTCAACCCTCAGCTGGTGCCGATGGCCCACTCGTGGAAAGAAGCCACCTGGAGTGGCTCCTATCCCCAGGCACACCATGGAAAGAAGTTGCCTGGAGTCACGCCTTTTGGTGGCAGCACATGACAGAGTGGAGCCGCTCTGGGCGGCTTCTTTACACAGTATGCCTGGGGCATGGACATGGCAGGGACCTCCGGACTGCAGCCACCCCTGAAAGAAGCCACTTGGAGTGCCTTTTGGTGGCAGGAGTGACAATTTCTGTGGCCTCATAGAGGATGCCGAGTGCCGGTCCAAATGGGCTTGTGTGCCACTGTTGGCAAGCGTGCCGGGGGTTGCCTATCCCTGGTATAGACCATGCTTAGACCATGCTTGTTCAACCTATGGACTCTGAGCCAGCAAGGACTATTATCCAGCCCGCAAGCCACCTGGGAGCTGGGGCCTGGCAGGGACCTTTTTAAATCTCCCACCCTGTGCACACCTATGCACATTGCCCAGGGTGGGGAGACCTGGCCAGGGAGCAAACTCTGGGGCTGGATCCAGCCCCTTTGAGCAAGACAAGGTGGGTGGGTGGGTGACTGGCTGGCTTGCAGAGGGATCAGGGCTGGGGAGGCAGCATGGGCTGGGATCCAGCCAGGAGGCTGTGCAGGGCTGAGGGTGGGGTGCCATGAGGCCAGGATCGGGCCTGGGAGGAAGGAGGCAGCATGGGGCTGGGAAGAGTGTCAGGGGGAGTGGCATGGGCCAGGATTGAGCCCAGGAAGGAGACTCAAGGCTGGTATTGGGGCATTGCGGGGCTGTGGGGGTGGTGCGGGGGGGAGGGAGGAGGAAGTGGCATGGGCCAGGGAAGGGGCTGGGAAAGTGGTACGGGTCAGGATTGTATCTGGGAAGGTGGCACAAGGCTGGCATTGGGGCACTGGGGATGGCACATTTCCCAAGGGGTTGGTGCTGGGTCAGGATTGGGCCCAGGGTGAGGGACAGTGCAGTGCATGGGGTGTGAGGCTGAGGTCAGGGCTGGGGGGTGGGGCGCAGTGCAGTGCAAGGCTGGAATCAGGGCCAAGGGGCGGGGCCAGGATTGGGCTAGGGGGTTGGTGCAGAGCAGGAGGACAGCACAGGTCTGGGGAGATTGGATCGGGTGGAGGAAGGGGAGGGCAGCACAAGGCCAGGATCGGGGCAGCGGGTGACTCAGAGCAGGGGGGCCAGCGTAGGGGGAAGGGTTCGGGGAGCTGATCCAGCACAGGGCAGTGGGGGAATCGGGGGCCAGTTAGTTTGGGGGGAAGGAAGCAGCAGATCCCACCACCCAGGGGCTGTGCCCCCCTGCCCCACCCTTGCTACCCCACCCCTTCCCACCATCGCTCCCCTGCCTTGCCAGACTCCCCTAACACCCCTGTTCTCCCTACCATCCCTACCCTGCCCGGACCCTGTTCCCCAGCTCTGCCGTGCCATCATTGCCCTGCCCTACCTATGTTCAGAACCATGCTTTCCCTTGCCACCCCTGCCTTATCTACCCAAAATTTGCTCACCAGCCCCCCCAAGTGAGAAAATAATTGAAATGTGGCCCCTCACCCAAAAAGATTGGGCACCCCTGGTTTACACTTTGCTAGGTTAACAGAATTCTTTCACTGACCTAGCTACCATCTCGAGTGGCTGGATTAACTACAGTGACAGAAAAGCTCCTTCCACTGCGGTAGCGAGTGTCTCTGCTATGGCACTACTGCAGCAATGTAGCACCTGTAGTGTAGACAAATCCTAATTAGATTGCATCATAGGGGATGGAGAATACCTTCCTGGTTTACAGAGGTTTAAGTTTAGCCACTTTCCACATTCTGGAAGGCACCTTTTATATTTTCTTAGGTTCTGTATTTGTTTTTTAACAGTGTCTCAGTGCCCCCAGGTACAATAGCCCACATAGCATCACAGAATCTTAGGGCTGGAAGGGACCTCATGAGGTCATCTAGTCCAACCCACTGCTAAAAGCAGGACCACTGCCACTAAATCATCCCAGCCAGGGTTTTGCCTAAACAGGCCTTAAATGTTTCCATGCATCTTTAAGCATTCTTAATGCTGGGAAAGCAAGGGGATATAGGCCCCAAATAAAACACACTCAGTAAAACTACACCTCTATATAGGTATGCCAGCATAATTCCATAGTGTAAGCACAGGAAGGATTTTTTCATTGATATAGGAACACCATTTCCTGACATGAAATCAGCTATATGTTGATGGAATCATTCTTCTTTCAACATAGCTGTGTCTACATGAGGGGTTAAGTCAGCATAGTTATGTCGCACAGGAGTGTGGTTTTTTCACACCCCTGACTGACCAACTATGGCGACCTAACTTTTAAATGTAGACCAAGTCTAAATAGCACATCCTCCTTCCTGGAAAACATTTAATTCTCTGATTGCAACCCCATTCACTGCGTAATTCCCATCCCCTCTTGCAGCCTAAGCACCCCAATTTCCATTTATCCTCCTCCCCTTGCCACAGCTCCAAATGCCCCTCTTTCACCCCTAATTCCCCTATCCTCTCCTTGCACACACCCAACTCCCACACCTCTTGCACTACTCCAACCACCCTCCATATTCCCTAGCAGCTCAGACTGAAGGAGCAGTGTTTCAGGAACCCCTTAACCAAATGATGCAGCAACTAGATTTCCTGTGATTCAGCACAGTCCCATTGTCAGGAAACAAGATCACATTATCCTAACTACTTCCTAGAGTCGCTCTTTCCTCTATTTGATGCTAATTTCCTTGCCAATACTTCTAAAATATTATCCACTTGAAGGCTGAGATATTAGAACACATTAAAATGTCACTCATACTAGAATCTTTGGTCTCATGGCAAAACATTCAAAAAGTTAATCTTGCATAATGCAAGCAGAGAAAAGAGAAGGCGCACAAAACGCACACTCTGAAAACTGCGGAGTTCACAGTCCTAGTGCATGACATGCTTGTTACCAATCACTTTTACAACAAACTGCATGGAATCCCTTTTCCCTCAGCAGACCCTCATCTTGCTGAACATACCCATTTGACTCTTTCAAGCTTTTGCTGACCTGGTGTACTTAACTTAACATGAGTAACTGTTTCAATATTTCCAAGGTATAGCAGGAGCCATGCACCAGCTCATATAAATACCAAGCAACTGAGGTCAGTTTGGGGAGGATTAGAGCCATAGTGTGCACCGAACATGTATGCACACACAAAAAGAGAGTGTGAATAAGATGATTTTGTAAACTGTTATGGGGGGGGGGGGGGCGAGAGGGGCTGTATCTTGGGAGATCCCAGGCTCAGGTGACCTCAAATTTGGATCATTAACACTAGCAACACTACCAAATAGCATGAAGCGAGCAAATATCAAGGTAATTCAAGTCCACATACACATTTTAAAACATTTAGGAGACTCCACCTAAGTAGAAAGCAATGCTCACCCCTAATTACAGCAGAGAATCAAGTGGATTAAAAACATTACCCAAAGTGAATGCACCACAAATATATCCTCAAAAGCTTGGTCATGTTTTTTACATCATAAAATCATAGCACTCGAGTTTATACCTTAACTGAAAGGCGCTCTGTAGAGAGAATAGTCTTATGGTTAAAGCACAGAGCTAGCAGCACAGGGGTCAAGGTCGATTTCTGCCTCTACAACAGAAATCTAGTATGATCTTGGCATTCCCGTCACTTAACTACACTTTACCCCTTTTCACATCTGTAAAAAGGGGGACAGCACTTCCTTGCTTCTTCACAGTAATATAATACCATTAATTAAAACATTAATGACAAGATGCAGTTAAAAGCAAGATGGAAATTCTCCAAGAAAGTTAAAACTACTTCTAAAAGCCCTACTTTTCTGTAAAAATCATTGAGTTGCCACAATATATTGGAGATTCTGAAGGGAAAAGGTGTCCAAGACAGCCGGCTGTATTTTAAAGAAACCCTGTTAAAGGCACAGGAAGATAACATTCCGATGTGCAGAAAGAACAGCAAATGTGGACGGCGACCAGCGTGGCTTAGCAGGGAACTCTGCGGGGAGCTGAAACATAAAAGGGAAGCTTACAAGAAGTGGAAGCTTGGACAGATGACAAGGGAGGCGTATAAAGATATTGCTCGGGACTGCAGGGATAAAATCAGAAAGGCCAAAGGACAACTGGAGTTGCAGCTAGCAAGAGATGTGAAGGATAACAGAAAGGGGTTCTATAAGTATATCAGCAACAAGAAAAGGATCAGAGGTGGTGTAGGTCCCTTACTGAATGGGGCAGGCATCCTCGTGGAGGATGATGTGGAAAAGGCTGAAGTCCTCAATGCTTTTTTTACTTCAGTCTTCACAGGGAGGGCCAGGTCCCAGGCTACTACATGGGGTAACACGGAATGGAGAGAAGAGCGGCCCTCGGTGATGGAAAGTCAGGTTAGGGAACACTTAATGAAATTGGATGTGCACAAGTCCATGGGGCCGGATGAACTGCATCCGAGGGTGCTGAGGGAGTGGGGGGAAGTGACTGCAGAGCCGCTGGCCATTATCTTTGAGAACTCGTGGTGAACGGGGGTGGTCCCGGAGGATTGGAAAAAGGCAAATATAGTACCTATCTTTAAGAAAGGGAAAAAGGAGGATCCGGGGAACTACAGACCGGTCAGCCTCACCTCAATCCCTGGAAAAATCATGGAGCAGGTCCTCAAGGAATCCATCCTGAAACACTTGGAGGAAAATAGAGTGATCAGGAACAGTCAACATGGATTCACCAAGGGCAAATCGTGCCTGACCAACCTGATTTCCTTCTATGATGAGATGACTGGATTTGTGGATGCGGGAAGAACCGCTTGACGTGGTATACCTTGACTTTAGCAAGGCTTTTGATACGGTTTCCCACAGCATTCTCGTCAGCAAGTTAAGGAAGTATGGGTTGGACGAGTGGACCATAAAGTGGATCGAAAACTGGTTAGATCAATGGGCTCAGCGGGTAGGAATCAATGGCTCGATGTCTGGTTGGCAACCGGTAACGAGTGGAGTGCCCCAGGGGTCGGTTCTATTCAACATCTTCATTAATGATCTTGATGATGGAATAGACTGCGTGCTTAGTAAGTTTGTGGATGTCACCAAGTTGCGGGGAATGGTAGATACTCTGGAGGGCAGGGACAGGATCCAGGGAGACTTGGACAAATTGGAACACTGGGCCGAAAGAAACCTCATGAGGTTCAACAAAGACAAGTGCAAAGTCCTGCACTTAGGACGGAAAAATCCCATGCACCGCTACAGGCTGGGGACCGATCGGCTAAGTAGCAGCGCTGTAGAAAAGGACCTGGGGGTTATGGTGGACGGGAAGATGAATATGAGCCAACAGTGTGCCCTTGTTGCCAAAAAGGCCAATGGCATATTAGGCTGCATCAGTAGGAGTATTGCCAGCAGATCGAGGGATGTGATAATTCCCCTCTATTCGACACTGGTCAGGCCGCATCTGGAATACTGTGTCCAGTTTTGGGCTCCCCACTACAGAAAGGATGTGGACAAATTAGAAAGAGTCCAGCGGAGGGCAACAAAAATAATTAGTGGCCTGGGGCACATGACTTATGAGGAGAGACTGAAGGAACTAGGCTTATTTAGTCTACAGAAGAGAAGACTGAGGGGAGATTTGATAGCAACCTTCAACTACTTGAAGGGTTGCTCCAAAGAGGAGGGAGCTAGGCTGTTCTCGAGGGTAACACAGGACAGAACAAGGAGCAATGGTTTCAAATTACAGCTGGGGAGGTCAAGGTTGGATATTAGGAAAAACTTTCTCACTAGGAGGGTGGTGAAGCATTGGAATGGGCTATCTAGGGAGGTGGTAGAATCTCCATCTTTGGAGATTTTTAAGGCTTGGTTAGACAAAACCCTGGCTGGAGTGATTTAGGGGGAGTGGTCCTGCTTTTTAGCAGGGGGTTGGACTAGATGACCTCGTGAGGTCCCTTCCAACCCTATTATTCTATGATTCTATGATTCACTTGAGGAATGAGCAGCAGAAGTACATCTACTCTCAAAAAACAAAGTTCTTTTTACATTAGTATTCGTGAATGAATAGACCTTTCCTGCTCCACTGCCCTCCTTCTTGATCCTAGAGTGAAATTATAGTACAGCTATTACAGTGTCATACAACAAATGAAAATACAGTAAGAAACCTTAGAAAGTTTCCATCCTATACAGATAGAGCAGATGCACAACTGGTTGAAAAAATCATACTCAAAGAGTAACTCTCAATGGTTTGCTGTCAAACTGGGAGGACATATCTAATGGGGTCTGTGCTAGGTTCGTAGTATTGTTTATTTTCATTAATATATGGATAATGAATTGGACAGCATGCTTATAAAATATGTGGAGGACAACAAGCTGGGAAGGGTTGCAAGCGCTTTGAAGAACATGATTAGAGTTCAAAACAAGTTTGACAAATTGGTCTGAAGTCAACAAGATGAAACGCCATAAGGACAAATGCAAATAACTATGCAGACACAGGTGGTAAGTGTTTCACTTTACTAGGCACTGGTGAGGTCCTAGCTCAGGGGTGTCAAACTCATTTCCTATGGTGAGTCAGATTTGACTTAAACGTTCTTCAAGTGGGCCGTACATGCCGTAAATCAAAATATTACAGCACTCTTGTGGTATTGCAGAGTGTTGTGTATACAAAACTGTGCTCTGTGAAACCCCTCTCTCTGTCTGTCTGTCTCTGTTAGGGAGAGCGTGATCCTGCCAAGTGCAGTCATAGGCCGCATGGAAGAAGTTTGTGGGCCACATTCAGCCTGCGGGCTGGGCTGTATGTTTGACAACCCTGTACCTAGCTAGACTACTGTGTCCTGCTTTGGATACCACTTTTTAAGAAAGATGTGTACACAATGAAGCAAGTCCAGAGGAAAGCTACAAAAATTATCAAAAGTTTAGAAAACATGACCTATGAGGAAAGGTTAAACAACTGGGCATGTTTCGTCTTGAGAAAAGATGGGGGGCACCTGATAACATTCATCAAATACGTTAAGAGCTGTTACAAAAAGGACAGTGACCAATTGTTCCCCATGACCACTGAGGGCAAAAAAAGCAGCAATAAGCTTCATCTCCAGCAAGGAAGATTTAAGTTAAACATTAGAAAAATCTTTCTAACTGTAAGGATAGTTAAGTACTAGAATAGGTTACCAAGGGAATTATGGCATGTGCATCACTGAAGGTTTTTAAAAACTGATTAGACAAACATCTGTCACAGATATAGATAAACTTGGTCCATCAGTTTAGGGGAATAGACTGAGGCTTGATTTATACTGCTGGTGAAATTTGAAAATATTAAGAGATATTTCAGTTTCCACAAAGCCAGATGTACACTCCTTTCCATTCACCTCCCACAACAAGATCCTCAATTGCCATAGCTGTGTTTATGTTCCATCCAGATTTTTTTTTTTAATCAATAACAGTAAAAACCATGTCCTAATGCAAGAGATTCAATTCTTTGCAAATGTGAAGGCATGGATGTGTGCATTAACAACCTTTGTACTACTGCACAATATTTAAAAAGGACAATTTATTGTGAGTAAATAAAAAACACCTTTGAAATATTTCTAGCACTTCTATATAGCTTGATCTGTCAGGGCAATGGCAAGTAAATTTACATTATTAAGCTATTAACCCACAAACAAACAAAACATATCACTTACTTAACTAAAGCAGCTGCCTCAGGAAGCACTTCTGCAAATGTATCCCGAAAGACAATTGCATTTTTTCTTTTACAGTTCTGTATGACATCATTGGCCAGGTAAAAAAGATTCAATCGATGAGGAAAAGCAGCTAAAGACAAAATGAAAAGAAAATTCAGTTTTACTGCAAAGCAAAGAGTATCATTAGCATTTTTCATTAAGTTTTATAAATATATGTCTTGATTTTTTCCCCAATATTTATCTTAATGGTGCAATAATGACAAGCCAGGACTATCAGTTAAAACAGGAGACAGAGTCAGGATACCCACATTCTATGCATGATTCCGCCAAACATTTATTGTGTGGCTTTAGCCAATCACTTCACCGCCTCCATTTCCTCATCTGAAAATTGGGCACAATACTAATTTATCTCAGGTATGTTTTGAAAGTTGATTTTGGATATTGGTTCAAAATCCTTGCATGAAAGGTGCAATTATGTGAAGGCATTCTCTCTACAAATACCAAGTCTCTATTCTGAAGCTGGCCATAAAAGGAACCTAAATAAATAGTAAAGGATCACCGACTCCTTGTAACTTCTGTAGTCTTTTACTCAGCTCGTGGGACCCTATAACCATGAATATTACTGCCATTGAGTGGTAGTAAAAGGTCAAAATAAATACTAGATACTATCTTGGATGGAGAAAATGCCAGTTGGACCCAGAACATGCGCATGGTATGCAGTCATTACTGCTTAGGTAGAAGCACTGTAGCTTGCACAGGTTTTGGATGCCCTGTCAATTAAATTTTTGTAAAAATATTTTTCATATGCAATTTTAAAAACCTGATATTTCTAAAAAATAAATCACTCAGATAGTGCCTCTTTCTTGGCTGGACCTTAGACTACAACCATACTGAGTGCAGTGATTAGAATAACAATATTACCAAGGAAAGTTACTGATGGATTTTACCCTGAAGAGTAATTTGATTACACTAGCAAATGGGAAGCGGTTATTATAAAGGGACATTGTCAATCTGGAAAGAATATTTATCTGAAAGTTTTGCAGCCAAAAATAGCTGTAACTAACAACTGCAATGATTTAAATAATTAAGAAAATTTAGTTTTTCCTCACTTTTTAATTTGCTCACTTTGTGCATAACCAGTTTACTTGCTTTCACCTGTGTAGTAGGATCTCCTTTGATGAAAGATCCTTAGAGAGCAGCAAAAATTCATACAAAATGTTTTTAAAGTTACATTTTAAGTTTTCAGTGTATATTTGAAAAGGGTTGCAACAGAAATGGGTTTAAAAGGGAATTTTTGAATGACAAACTGATACACTACAGTACCAATTAGTAGTAGAGAGCAGAATAAGTAATCTATTTTTGAGTTTTATACTTCAACCTATCACCTCTGAATGTGAGCACCTTCCACATATTCAATTCCAGAGTAGGGATGTAGAAACCTAAACCTTTAAAGAGCAAAGCAACTGTTTAAACATTTTAAACAGCTGATTACCTTTTAAGGGGGTGGGAAGAGGAGGAGTGGCAGCTGGGCTCAGCTCTGCAGAGGCCTGGAGTGCAGGGGGGTGGGGGGTTCTTGAGAAGCCCCAACTAGGCAAATCTAGCTTGGCAGTGAGGAGCCAACCCAAGCATGGCTCTCCAGAATCTCTCCATCTCACTTTCCCATTCACTCCCTCCCCAAAAGGCCAACCAGCAAAGCAATTCCCTGGTTGTGGACATATGGATATGGAATCTTCCGGACTTATGCCACACCTTCACTTAAGTTAGGGTGGTTAAGGTAAACAAAAGCTCAGCTTTAAAAAAGTAGAGTATACAGCTTCCCAGTGACTCCTCACCAGGAGCAAGCTGACAGAGGTTAGTTAGCAGGCCAGCCCTCTGCTACTTTCACTTGTGTGCCAGTCCACTTACTATCGTTTCACTTTCCTCACCCTTCCCCCAGGAATATACATGCAATGCTCTTTATGCACAAAGCACTTTCCCAGCAACAAAACTGCACTGGTACACAGCCCTAGATGGTCTGACTTTGCTCTTCCTGTTAGGCCACAGGAAAAGCACATTGCTGAAAGAGCACAGATGTAAATCCTCTACTACTTCTGAAAAGTTGAAGAAGGGCAAAACCATTATGCCTTTGGTGCACCTATAATAAAGTTATTTCCCTACTAGTTCAGCCAAGCCAAAAGAATTCCAACTAGGTCTGCCCTTATTCAGTATGCTCCTACCAGCACCACTGAGGAAAGTATGGTGCCTCAGACAGCAACACAGGTGTAACCCTCTCCCACAGGGGGGAAAAAGGAAAATGGTATATACACTTGCTGTATACACTCCATTAAAAGCCACTGGACCATCACTACAGCAGTCTGAAGAAACCTTTTCCCCACTTGATGCTACTCCAGCAAAGTCTCATACATGGTCATAAATATATAATGGCAGGCTGTTAACATGCAAACAATGTTGAGATTTTTAAAATTCCACACCTGTAAACTTGCTTTCAGACTACTGTTCTGAACATGATTTTTCATATATACCTAACTCCCCTAAACTCACTTTAGCAACATTATGCCACTCCCAATGTGAACTAAATTCAGGAAGCATATCAAAACAACTGTATAACAACATTTCTACAATCCATTTCTTTATCAGAGGTAGAATGTTTCATATAGAGTACAATTAATACATTTCTATCATCATAATGGGGATAGCTATGAGAAAGAAAAATGTTGCCTCTAATTTTGTAGCTTCAGTTATGAGGCATGTGCAAAGAAGCCTATTTGGTATAGTACTCTAATCAGAGATGAGCCTGAGATCTCATATCAACACTTAGATATTACACTTATTAGCAATACAGAAAATACTAAGACAAATCTCCTAATAGATAAATCTCCTCACTCCCCCAGCTGTTGGGTTGTTTCCTGTTGTGGCACTATTTATTTTGGCTTTGCAGAAAGTGCTAGATGCAGCTTATTTTACTTTGCTGCACTGCATCTGGCCTGAACGAGTTGTGACACAGTAGATAAGAGAAATATATAGATTTTCATTTTTGTTTGATAGCAATGTTCACTGAGATTAGAAGAGATGCAAAGGGATTTCCTATATTGCTCTCTCTCCATACCACACAGTCAAATAATAGTAACAAAAAAGTTTATGGGAAGGGCATTTCCTGCTTGAACAAATGACTAAAGAGATGACATGGGTCAAAGGAAATATACATTCTGATTTTTCTGACTGTTACCTCTAATCTAGCTATTGTGAATTCAGAGGTATTCACTTTCCATGTCTTTTTGACATGTTGGACAACATGACCTAGACCAGGCTACAGGACACCATGGATATATCTACACTGTAATTAAACACCTGCTGCTCGTCCAGGTCATCAGACTTGGGTTTGGGGTATGAGACTGTAAAATTGCCATATAAATGCTTGGGCTGGAGCCTTTGTTCTGAGAGCCCACAACAGGGTATAATCCCAGAGTTCAGAGAACATCTATATTTCAATTTTACATCCCTGTAGCCAGAGTCAGCTGACATGAGCCAGTTATGGTGTTTAATTGTTTTGTAGATATGACTGGGCCCTAAGCTCCATAGGGTAAACTGTACCTGTTAACCCTATACTAGTATCACCCGCACGTGAACTCGTTTAGAAAAGTGTAGCCTCTCTCATTTTACCTTATACTCCCTCCCCCGTCCCCCCAAAAAAATAACCAAACAACAAATAACCAAACAAACCCCCACCTTTCCCATCTATACTAGTAATTTACGTAGGGAATGTATTCTAGAGAGAATACTTTGCAACTAATTGAGAAATGCAATCACTAACATTTTGTAAATTTAAACACTCAGGGGCTGAGTTCTTTATATTTGCCACCCCTCCTGCTTTGAAACCCCATTGCCCACATACCATATTTCTTTCAAGGAATGAAGTTAGGGTGCTTAATACAAACACTTTCGGGATGTTATTGAACTTCTGGAAAAGAAGTGTAGCTAAATGAAACAATCATCTCTTTGCTTGCCTGCACGGACACATCCAGAGAGGGCATCTACTTATGGGTATCAAGGGATATGCTCTGTCTGGTTATAAGATGACAGTCTTAATGAAGGAAAAGGATAGTGTGAAGTCTTATGACTTGCCAAAGTGAGTCTCCTCCCACTCTGCTAAACCAGTTTGTACAAAGCTGGAAAAATATTCAATTTATTTCACAAGTCTGTTTGACAACGGGCAAGCAGTAGCACATGGCATCATCATAGCTGCAATTTTACAATTCTACTAGAGTCAGAGTATAAGGCCAGAGGGGAGCACCATATTATCCAGTCTAATCTCTTGCACACCACTGGTCACCAAACACCATCCCACCACTCCCATATTAAGCCAACTAGAATTAAACCAAATATAAAAGCTCTCAGTATACTATGGGTTTGTCTACACTCACACTTATGACAGAAAAATTTATGTTGCTCATGGGTGTTAAAAAAAACAACCTGCTGTGTGATGCAAGTTTGGCTGACATAAGTATGGGTGCAGAGAGTGCTATGTTGCTGGGAAAGCTCTCCCATCAACATAGCTAATGCCCCTTTTTAGGTGGTTTTATTACATCAATAGGAGAACTCTCTCCTGCCGGCATAACGCGACTACACTAGCGCTCATGTGAGCAAAACATATGTTGCTCGGCAGGGTGGTTTTTTCACACCCCTAAGCGATATAAGTTTTGCTGGCATAAGCGCAAGTGTAGACAAGCCTTAAGCTACTGAGCACCACAGACCGAGAACACAAGTGACCACAGTGAACCAATGCCTGAGGCCTCTGCAAAGGCAGGATTTTATGAATAGAGACACACAGATGATCTTAGAAAATGATTTGTGCCCCACACTACAGAGGAAGGTGAAAAAAACAGCAAAGACTGCCAATCTAAGTTGAAGGAAAATTCCTTCCCAGCCTTGGTTTAAAATAAGTTATTTGTGTGCAAAATTTTCGCCATAACCTCTAACATCCATTACAGCATGGGCCCTGGCTAACAAACTACCACTTTTTCTATGAGCCATATTGCAATAAACTGGGATACATCTGTGTCAAACAGCGAACTCAATAATGTTTTGACCACTATTTCTTTCCAGAGGCTGTGCTTTATATTGCAACTTTCATTGTGAACTAGAGCATCCATTTCATAGTAGGGGTTTGATATTTAATTGAATTATTATGAGAAAGAAGCTTGCACAGAGCAAACTAGAGTCAAGAGTTTTGATTGCCTGTTAACTACTAGCCTGTCCACAAGAATAGTGAAGTCTCTACATAGAAGTTTGGCTTGGGAAAGAGGCTGTGGTTCTTGAGCTTTGGCACATTCCCTAGAGGGGTCAGAAACCATATTTAAAGTGGTAATAGTCTCTGTGAGAAGCCATCCAGCACCTTATGCCAGAAGGGCAGGCTAAGGAGAGGGAAGGCATGAAGGGTCCCTAGCTTATGTATACTGACCAAACCCAGGACTCACAGGAAGGTGAGATGAGACTCAAGAGGGCACATTAAGGACTGCGATATTTTCCAAAGATCTGTATCTCTCTAGTGCTGTTTAAGAGTAAAGTGTTTGTGATTTAAAACATTTCTTTATTAAGCTTCAGTTCCTTCCTTGCCTGCCACATGATCACTGAAGAGGTTCAAGGGTGTCAAACATGCAGCCCACAAATCTTTTCCATCTGGCCCCTGACTGCGCTCCATGGGACTACACTCTCTCCCTAATAGAGAGAGTGCCCTAATATTTTGATTTATGGTATATACGTCCCACTTGAAGAACATTTAAGTCAAATCTGGCCCACCATAGCAAATGAGTTTGACACCCCGAAGATCAGAGCCCTCACAATGAGGGGAAACTCTAAGGGAGCATGCACAAACAACTGAGGATCAAAGAGGGCTGGGGGTCTAAGGAGGCCAGACAGTAGAGTACCACTGCCCATAGGGTCTGCACCTGGAAGTTTGCCTGAGAGACTCAGAGCTAGAAATAGTGACCAGCTACCACCAGAACAAGACAACTTAGAAGCACATGGGATCCAACAACCAAGTCCTATCAAAACAGACTGATGACTGTCCAAAGACAGGGAATTGGGCCAGGTTGCAACACAGCAACAGCTGAGGAGCTTGTGCAGTGCCTAGATTTGAATTTTGAAGAACTAAAGGCAGGTGTGTGTCTGAGGGAGGAGGGTCTTGGACTCTGGAATTTTTGCCTCTTACCAGAACTCAAAGCCAAGGCACAGTACAAGGCCTACTCAGTGCTTCTCCTTGAGGAGATAAGTGGGTAGTTTTTCAGCATTAGTTATGGTAATAACATAGTCTTGTTATATTAGCTGTTATACGCATTAGTTACACCTATGCTTTTAATCCACTCTGTAAATGTGTCCACACCATATAATAGTTTTGAGTTTACAAATGTGACCAAGTGTTAATTCTCACAGCGGTAAAGTCTATAATTTCATCTCTACCTCTTTTGTCTTCAGAGGGAAAAAACTGAAAAATAAAACTTTTACGGGGTCATCTTTTCAGCAGTTAGGTAGAAAATTATCAAATGAAAAAAGTTATGGCATGAGTTATTCAAAGCTAGTTTAGTGTTCTTGGCATTACCTGTGGCAAGTGCCTATGGTGAACTTATTTTAAATGTTTGTGTGTGACCATTAGTTGTAAAGAATTTACATCAAGTGTGGGAATGTATGCAATAGTTACTTATTGTGTTTTCTGAAGCATTAAGTCTCATCTGCTTCAAGATACTGACAATACACAGTCATTTAGGGAAACATCCACTGGAAAGCTAACTTCAAGACCTGAAAATTTTACTAGACACTAACAGATCAGTACTCAGGAAAAAAGACTGCACCTCCCATCTCAAGTTGTAACCAAGAATTCCCACCTTAGCTACTGCTGCCATCCACAGTCTTCTGAATCAACTCTGGCTAGCAGATCACAGGGGAGCACTAGAACCAGTAGACAAGCAGGAGGAAATCTCTCTCTCAAGCCCATCCCTGTCATTCCTAGCTACTGAAGATGGACAGAAAAGACAGGTGTAGGTTTAAGTGTTGGGGGAGAAGACTGTGTGCCTGAGTACCACTTTTATCCCTCCCCTTATCTATCCTTTTCTACATAGGTTGGTTCCCCTCTTCCCCCACTTTTCCTCTCCATTTGTGAGAGCATGCCTACCCACACTCCCCCTTTTGGGAAGGGGAGGGGGGAATGCCCTCCAGCTGCTGTTTTAGTGAAGTTAAACTGATCATATTTGTGTAAATTTCACTATGCTTCTCTTCTTGCTGACCTGAAACATGCAGAAGTAATAGGCACAGACCTGTTGCCTCTGATACTTCCTAAGGAAAAGGTACTGACTTCATGCCCAGCCCTACTCAAACAAAAGCAGAGGTTTATATGAGACTCTCTTCTACTGGTACACAGTGCAGATCCCCAAGTGTAAGAGCAGAACAAGCAAAGGCTGCTAATGGGACTGTAAGGCTAGATTAATTTCTCTTCCTCCTTCCCCAAAAGCAACCCAGCAGGAACAGAATACAGTCCATTGCCTCTGCTACTCCTGCCCATAGGAGGGTCCCAGCAGGAGTAGCAAAGTGAAATTTACAAGTCATGTGACCAGCAGAAAAGTACTTTTTCAAGTACTAATGGACTATTATTGCTGCTATTTCTTTTTTTGCAGTTTTCATTATGCAGTGTTAACTACAGTAGCAGTTATGAAACAGGCCACTCAAGTAGTACAGCCCCCAAATTTAGGTTTAATAGGAAACCCAATATGAAAAAAGATATTTAATAAAAACAATTCTTAGCTCTTCTTTAGTGCTTTTAATCTATAGACCTTAGTGTACTTTTTAAAAGGTCTGTAAAATGAAGCTAAAAACACTGATGAAGAAAATGAGCCAAAGAGAAAATAGCTTGCCCAAGGTCATCCAAGCAGGCCAGAGGCAGAGATGGGAATAGTTCTCCATCCACAAGGCCACACTACCTTCCCCAAAAGATATTTTCGATTTAAACCTTCCTCCACAGTGCCTTGGAACTCAAACAGCAGAATCATGCTAATATATGAATCAATTACAAAAAAAATTTAAATCAAGCAGGCAAAATGGTGATGAGCAGATCAATATTTTATAATTAAGTTGCATTAATCCACTAGACAGTTATTCCACCACATTAAGGTTTATCATAATAATATTAAAAATTCTATACCACTTGGTTAAATCCATCCATTGGTCATTGGATGCATTTTTGACACAGTTGTATTGTTTACTCAGACTATCAGAAATCTTCTATACAATACCAGAAAATCAGATCTCAAGAAAATTATAGCAATGTTAGGATTTATTTTAAATTATTTGTTTTGGTTTCGCCAGGGTCCCTTTAAATCTCATTTTAGGCTTTTTAAAAATCAACTGCCCTATAGATTTCTTCAAGTGCCAAATAAAGTTGGTTACTTCTATGAGCCAAATTCAGTTAACTATGCCACAACCCAGCACTTGAAACATCAAAATAGTTTTCAAGATATGGAACTTTAACACATGCACCAAAGCAGAATTAAGATTTAAGATCAACTAGTTCTAAATTCTTCCAAATTACAAAATACAAAAAAATGTAGGTTCAAATAAATCAGAGTTGATAAGGCTATCTCAGGAGTGTCCAATCTATGGCTCTTTTACAGTTAAAGTGGGGCTCAAAGAGCCCCCAACCCCACACCACCATCTGCCTACCAGACCGGGGTGGGGTACTCAGGACTTCTGCCCCGTGATGGGATGGTGGATCTTAGGGCTTCAGCCGCACAGTACCTGCTTGCCAAGATTCAGGGCGTCAGCAAGAGTGGGGCAGAAGCCCCCAAATCTGGCACACATACCCTCTTCCATAACAGTGGGATAAAAATTCAACAAATAATGCGGGCATGGGAATTGTGGAGCAAGACAAAAGCAGGATTACAAAAATAGTCCCACCCAGGACTCTAACAAGCAGAACCCCATTTATCCAATCTAATTGGGATCAAGGCCAGACTGCAAATACATCTGAAAAATCCAAATAATGGAAAAGTGCGAATGTGCAGCACCATCTAGAGGCTACAGGAGAGATCGTCCACCACTGGACCTGTGCGCACTGATTGTTCAGTTAATACGGAGAGCCTGATAAGGGAAGGTTGGATAAATGGGGTTCTACTGCACTTTCATCTTAACCTTATAAAAATTCCATTAAGAACTCTGGGATAAAGCCTCTCTTAACTTATTCATTCTACCCTTTGTAAGAGGCTCTCAAGGAATACAATTATTAGACACTTACAAGCTTGTAAAGTTAAAATGCATTTAAGAGCTGCAGAAAGCAAGTCAAATTTTCTTAATTATTGCCATCTATTATTTGTATTACCCTGGTACCTTTAAGCTTTATTCTTGCACCAGGACTCCTTTATGCTAGGTGTTGTACAAACAGGAAAAAAAAGACAGACCACTTACAATCTAAGTATAAAACAAGAAACAACAGGTGGACACAGACAGACAGGGGAGTACAAGGAAACAATGAGACATAATTGGTTCAGCACGATAGGCCATTATACTGAGTCCAGTCTGGCCTAACTCTTAAGTTTTTGTAGGGATGATAGAAAGGGAAAGTTTTAAGGTGGGACTTGAAGAAGCATAATTACTTTTGTGGTTTTTATAAGGAGTTCCCCACAAGTGTGAGGTACAGCATGGGAGAAAGCATGAAGGTGTCTGAAAATTTATCAAGTGGAAAATGGAAGCTGTATCATCTGTAGATTGGAGACAGGAAGTCAACCGCTCGATGATGCATAAGAAGTGGTAGAAATGGCAGCAGATAGGCCATGAAGCTCCTTCAAACTGAAAGCAAATGCCTTATGTTTAATGTGATAGAGAAGAGGGATGTAAAGAGAGGGGTGACATGATCAAAGCAACGGTCTAGGAAAATGATCTTTGTGGTAACATTCTGAATGGCTATGAGTGGAGCAAGACTCCATTTGTCAAGGACATAGAGGAGGATGTTGCAGTAATCAAGATGCAAGAGAACAGCTTGGACAAGAGTTGTAGAAGTGTTCATAAATAAGAAAGGCCCTAGACATAAAATTAAACATAGCTTAAATATGAGGAACTAGAGAGAAAGATTTGAGTCAAAGATGATCCTCAGGTTACAGACCTGAGTGACAAGCAGTATGGTGGTGGTGTCCACAGTGAACAGACTGGTAGGGAATTAAGAGCTCTCTTTTACCCATGTTTATCATTGTCAGAGCTTGATGGGTTGGTATCTAGATTTTAGTTTGGACAGAAAAAAAAAAGCAGGTCTAGAATAAAGAGATAGATCTGAGAGTCCTCAGAAGAGAGAAATGGTAGTTACATTTTCTTTGCAGGTGAGATTACCCAGAGGTAAATTAGAGGAAGAAAGGACTCAAGGACAGAGCTATGTGGTAATAGCACAGAAATCTAGAGATGATGAGACGGAGACTCCAAAGGACACAATGAAGGAGCAATTATAGAGATGGGAAGAGAGGACAGACTCATGGAAGACAGGACAGGACATCAAAAAGAGCATGATCAGTGGTGTCAAAGGCAGATGACAGACTAAGGACAAGGATGGAGTACTGGTTCTGAACTTTACCAAGGAAGCAGTCAGAGGTTTTGGCAAAAGCAGTTTCTTTTAATGGTAAAATGTAAGACTCAGAATAGTAGCTCTTAAGAAACAACTTAACAAAAGAAAATTACAAACTATAACTATTTTGCTCTGCCCAGCAATCCAGCCCTCAAAGACTCACTTCTCACTAATTCCAAAGGGGTAGCCATGTCAGTCTAGTTCATCAAAACAAACAAGTAGTCTTGTGGCACTTTTAAATTTGTTAGCCTTTAAAAGTGCCACAAAACTCCTTTTTTGTTTTGCTTCTCACTAAGATATAAATCCGAGTTCATATATCCAAAAATAAAGGTTAATTGCAATCCTTGATGCTGAAATTTTAAACAGTTTGTGATTAACTCAGACAACAGTACTACTGAAAATTTCAACAATGAAGTGGTTTTTATGCCGGTTAAAAGGTAAGGAACATAGTTTAGTTTTATATATTGACCCCCATGTGAGCTGGGTTGCAAATGTCCCATCCTCATGGCCCTTTTACTTGCAGACTAGGTCCACAACCTTAATTTTCAATTACTTTTGTTTCAAGATAAATCTCAGTTTACTCCAAACGACAAGCACGTCTTGCTTTTGAGACCTTCAGATTGCCAGGAAGAAATGGTGTGCGATTTTAAAATGCAAACAGGTTACGTTAACTGAAGTAGTGTGTAATAGCTACTCACCATCATCTTTACATCTAGATAAATACTGTACCTGCAATTCAAGCCCTAATAAGTGCTTGTCACAAGTATCAAGATTCACAACACTTGATCTACTCTGCCAATTAATTCACTGCATTTCTCAGCCTCCTCAGATTAGGATAAATTATACAAGGGCAGAACACAGCTCCTGAATAAGGACTCAATTCTCCCTTCCTCCTATTGAGAGAGCTCAAATACAACCAAAGTGAAGGGGAGTGGGAAGAGAAGGCACTCAGCAACATAGAGAATCAACCCTTAATATGGAAAGAAACTATTTCAAACTGTTTTAAAGTGTAACATTAAATATTGTAATACCATTTTAATGTTATCTTCTTGCTCCAGTACAAGATTTGAATGTTTTATTGACATATGAAAGAGTAATTCCAACAAAGATGATCAAACTATGTTTAAAGTAGTGAAAAAAATTAACCCACCCACTCTCATGTCAATAATACGACTACAACCAGGGCTGTCTACATCTGATTTTAATAACCAATATTCTTCCTCCTAACCACATCTAAAAAGACTACAATTTTGGGAGTGAGTGGTGGTGACTAGCCCCCCGCGGCCCGCGCCCCCCCAAATGAGAGCTGATGTTCTGGGTGGTTAATTTACATCCTTTTTTTGTGTGAATTGTATGTTAAAATCTTTCAGATGCAAGTATAAATAACTGCAAAACTAACTGATGATTCTGAAGACTGTTCCTTGGCTATTGGTTAATACTGTAAGAAACACATACAGCAATGTTAATACCATTCTGAAGAAATTGAGAGACTACAACAGTTTGCCTAGAAGTAACGTGAGCCAAAAATTTCTTCTTTGAATAATTATGCCTCAGAGAGCCTCCACTTTAGTAAGTGAACTAAAGTTCGAAGACGACTAAATATCAATTATTAAGTATACGTGAAACATGTGGTACAACAAAATAGTTATCTCCCCTTCATTCCCTGACCCATCCCAAAACATTCTGTTGATTCCCACTCCAGTTTGCAGACTTCAGTGAAGTTTTGTTAAAATGTCTATTTCTATTACTATAAATGTTACACACTCACTTCCATTTCAAAACTGAACATTTCTGCTTGTGAATCAAAAACTACACAAAAATAATTGCAAGCAATGCAACACATTTCCCAGACATTCTGAACTATGAACAAAGATCTCACCCAATTAAAAAAATTGAACTAAACGACTGGGTTCCCAAATGATCATTAAACATTCATAAGCAGGAATTTTTAAATTTGAAACAGATTTTAAAGATCATTGTTCAAGAGTGTATTTCTATTTCTTATTAACACCACAAAACCTCACCTGTATCAGTAAGTGAAAGAAATGGCATTTTCAAGCTAAAAAACACCCAATACATTTTGCAAGCCACCTCAAACAGTATACCAGCTATACCCAGACTGATGCTTGCACTCTATATAAACAAAACTATCTAAAATACAGCATAGGAACCATTTGGGTAGGAGTGGAGTGACTTAAATAATTAGAGGAAGCCACTGAGAATCTGATGCACAGAGAGGAATATAAACAAAATGTAGATTAAAGGGATTTTTAGAGGGGATCAGAGGATAAGAGACATGGGACCACATAACTCCATTAATAGGATTTGGATAATTGTGGGGGATTCGTATCAGGGATTAACAGGATTTGGAAAATGGGGAGAAGGGATTAGACAGAGGACAAGTGAAAGGAAGAAAGGGGTTGCTTCCCCAGAGTCCCTCATAGCCCCCACATGCTTCCATCCTAACCTCGCTTGCCCAAATTCATAGATTCCAAAGCCAGAAGGGACCACTGTGGTCACCTAGCCAGACTCCTGCACAACACTGGCCAGAGAACTGCCCCAAAATAATTCCTAGAGCATACTTTTTAGAAAAAAACTCAATCTTGATTTTAAAAAAATGCTAGCAATGGGGAATCCTCCATGACTTCGGATAACCTGATTCAATTATTGGAATGCAACTCATTAAGTTTCCCTCCCAGTCCCTCCAGTGAAAGATTACGAGGTTGCAGTGCCCCGCCCCCATCTCCCTCCCGATGCCTCTTTCGATTTCCTCAGCCACTTTCTCCAGGGACTGATGAGGCCGTGGCTCCTTTTCCCCGAGCTCCCCCACCCCACCCCATCGCCAGCCATGGTGCTCCCTCCCCCCCTCCCCCTATCCCGGGAGCCCCACTCACATCTCCTCAGCCACTTCATCCAGTGATACACGATGGTGTTGTGGTGCCTCTTGTTCTCCAGGCACCAGGACGACAGGCCCTGGATAGACTCCATAGTATTGGTGACCGACTGGAACTTCCTGTCCAGCGCGGCCTCCAGGGCCCCCGCCGAGGAGGACGACGACGAGGAGGCCTTGCTGCTGCCTCCGCCGCCGGCCGCCATCTTCCTCCCCTGTTGGTCGTCGCACACAAGCAGCAGCGCAGCGGTAGCGGCCTGAAGCGCGCGCACCGCTCAGCCGTCCTCCCCTCCCCCTTCGCCCGGGGGGAGGAGGAGCGCGCGTGCGCGCGACTGCGAGCTTGCTGTGGCAGCACGGCTTGTCGGGCTATCTTTAACCAGGGCCGCTTCCAAAGAAGGATGCATGTAACGATGCGCCCTCTGCGACCCTTTGCTCCTTGCGCTTGAGCCTAGCGATCCGGCTCAGAGCTTGCAAGGCCTGCGTGGCGAGGGGGTTTCCCTGCCTCGCTAGGGGACGTGCTACAATGAGCAGGCACGCACCTCTTCCCTATGTGTTAAGGTTTCGCTACGCCGCCTCCATCCCTTGTCGTGCAATGCAACGAAGCGTTCAACCTTAGGTCTCTATCCCCCTCAGCGGCATGCAATGCAACCCGCGCGCGCAAGTAACCCTCCCTACGAAGGTCTCATCGCTCCTCCCCACCCCCCGCCGCGGCATGCAATGCAACAGCCAGCAATGCAACCACACGCCGCAGCTCTCCCCTGCAATGGAGCTGCTCTCTAGCCCCGCCCCCTAGAGCGGGCACAACGTAGTTTGCTCCCCCTTGCTGCTGCTGCGCGCAGGGCCCGCCCGACCAGCGCCGAGACTCCGCAAGCAGAGCGCGACACTGGCTAAGCAAACACACAGGTGTCGCTCTGCCGCCCACACCTGTCCTCGGCCCACTTCGAGGGCCTGGCCTGCCTCACAGGCACGCGCTCCCTCCCCACACACGAGCCGGGCGCGCGCGCAACGGTGGTGGGAGCCTCGCGAGGGCGCGCGAGTCACACTCCCCGGGCACGCGCTGCAGCTCGCTCTCTGCGGGGCTTTTAACGGATCCCTTCCCTTGATGGGGCCGGGCCGATCCGTCCCTCGGCTCGGTGAGATGTTAAGCGGTTAGTCGGCTGCCGGGGGCTGGTTACTCTCCATCCCCACCACAGCTCAGAGCCCGCCCACGGGCCGCCATTTTGTACTAGGTTTCTCTCTCGCCCCTCACACAGAACCACGACTGACGTGACCGTGACGTCTCCCCCATATGCCCAACAAGCACGCGCGCCAGGCCCCTCCGGAGACCCGACGCGATGTGTTGACGGCGCATGCGCCACAGCGGCTGCGCGTGCGCCCAATGTCTCTTCAGCGCCGCGGAGCCCCCTGGGCAATGCGCAGGGTCCGTTGCTCTCCTAATCGATTGTGCGGCCTGAGGCAAGCAACTCTCCTGCGCATGCGGGCCGCTCTCGCTAAACAAAGCCCGTGCGTGCCCTGCGAACTGTGGTGACTTGTTCAACCGCTGCGCATGTGCGGGGGGGGTGGAAGGGGTCGGTCGGAAGAAATGAGGCGGGAACGGAGCGCGATCGAATAGCGGCTCGCGCCCCTCCCGCTGTCTATCCAATCAGGGAGAGAGGAGGGCTTCCCCAGTTAGAGCGAGGGAAGGGGCGCGGGACCTATGGTCTGAGATAGCACGCTCCCTCCCTTCCAGCAGCCTTTGTGCGTCTCCCCCCATTTTGGCCACCTTCCCAGCCTCCTTTGTGCTTCTCCTCTCCCCCATCCATGGCCATGCTCCCAGCAGCCTTTGTGCTCCACCTGCACCCAGGGCCACCTCTCTTTTGTGCTCTCCTCCCTGTCTCCTCCACCACCAGCCTTTGTTCTCCATCCACCCACCAGACTCTAGGTCTCACCTTTGCCCACCTAACCTGTATTTGTGCATGGCCTCCAGGCCTGCCTGCCTGAGTTTTGTAAGGACCCCATCTACACTCCAGATCCATTTCTCTGCCCCCCCCCCCCCCACCTTTTTTTGGCCTGCACACCTACCACTCCATCTTCTGCCCTGGAGAGCAGCTCAGTCAGCACCCTTTTGCAAAGGAAATGGGTGGGGCTACAGCACCCCCACACCCCTGCTAGAACCTGCACTAGTTCTTTGAGGAAGAGAGCACTGGACAGCGAACAGACCACCCCAAAAGATGTTGAAGGAAGAAGACAAGAGACCTATACCCCCTTTTCAACAGACAAATTAAATTCCAGAGGGGTAGGTCTGTTAAGCTGGTTTAGGACAACAAACAAAAAGTCATGTAGCACCTTAAAGACTAACAAATGTACTTAAGCATAAGCTTTCTTGGGTTATAACGCACTTGAGGAAGTGGGTTATAGCCCACAAAAACGTACGCTCAAATGTGTTAGTCTTTTAGGTGCCCCAGGCCTTGCTATTTGTTTAGATAAAACCAAGATGGTTTAAGAAACAAAGTCTGGTTTTTAAAAAAATGTGATGAACAAGATTGGCTCTTTCTGATGAAGAGGCATAGTTTAAAGCTCTAACACAATAGACATGCAAGTGTTACTTAGCACCGATTTCTGCAGCAGAAGGCAGGCTGATGGAACAGAAGGGGTCCTGGGCTTTAACTCATAGAGGGTAAGATTCTTGTTGGAAAGTAAAGGAGCTATGTTTTTCTTTACCCACCAACCCTTCTCTAGTTCCTATCAGACAACATTTTGCTGCTATGCTAGACATGTTAGCTCATGTCTTGGACCCAGTTCCTCATAAAAACGGAATAAAATGGCTTATTCTGCAAATTGCCAGTGTAATTTATAATGCACTGTTAATTCAATCTCAAGTCTTTCCTACATTCAGGACCCAAGTATGCAACATTCCTTTCGTTGTTTAGTGTGAGTTACAGCAGGAAATAGTGCTTGCATCAGAGTGTGAAGAGCTGAGAGTATAAACAGAAACACTTATGCCAAAAAATGACTAATCCTACTAGGAACCTGGAGTACAACCATGCATGATTAGAAAAATATTATGGCATTGTCTACCTCATCTACCGTTGCCTCTAGACACTAGGTGAACTCCTTATTCCTCCCGTTAAGTCACTCAGAAATAGTTTATGACTCTCGCTACAGTATGAAGCAGTAACACAAACATTGGGCTATGGAACAAAGCAGTAAAAAACACTCTCCATTGTCCTCACACCTGATGAAGTCATTCCCACTGCCATGAAGTAAGTGTAAAAGACTGCCATGCTGATCCGACAGCATTTGACACCCCCTTTGCATTGATGTAGTTGACTGTGCAAGATGAAAGGATCAGACCCAGTCTTCCAACTATTTCCCATCAACCTGTTTGAAAAAGCTGTTAACTTAGTCTGCCAGCCAGCTCATAAGGGACTTGAGTGAAAACATAAAATGTGCTTAGGGAAACCCTCTCCCACTTTATTTAAAAAACGAGTAGCGAAGTGCTGTTTACTTTTCATCTCTTAACTAACAGGGATAAGCATAAAAATGAAATAAGTGGGATAACACCAAAGCATTTCCATGAATTTGAAAGCAGGTTCAAAGCCTGCCAGAGTGAGGGAAATTACTTCCACGAAATACAAGACCAAGCAGCTCAGACGCTAAGTTAACTGAAGAAACCACTCATTTCAACAACGTATTTTCCTTCTAAGGGTCAATCTGAGATAGTAACTGCTTCGGACCATTGTACAAAACACACTACAGCTCCAAATGCTGATCATATTCACTGCTGCAATTTATAACACTGCACAGGATACTGCAAGAGTTCCACTTTTTCCTAAATATTAAAGTGGAAGCTTCACAATCCTGCCTCTTCATTATTGTCTACTTCTCTCTCCAAACATCAGCCCTCAATGGCTGCTGCTCAAATTAATTTCACAAGAAAACAAATGATCCTTCCTCCACTCTGCTTCTGATGGATGGAACATCCTCCTTCGACTCATCTTTAGAACTGATCCATTAATATTTCAAGACCCATGTAGAGCTATGCCTTAAAGAGTTCAGTCAACTAATGAATGCTGTCATCTTTTGTTTATAATTAGAGAATTTCCTTCCTCCTTCTCCTCTCCCCCTCCACCTGCCCAACTTTGTTACTTTTCTTAAATTTTAAGAGGTAGAGCAAGGACTGTTCTCTCTCCATGTTTGTAGCACAACAGGGTCCTGATTTCTGAGGTCACTATCAAACAATCCTTCCAATATACCCACCCTATGGATTAAGTCATTGAGGCAAGAGCTATGTACAGAAAAACAGTTTGCTATAAGCATCAGCAAGCTAATTGAAACTCCCGTGTAAAGAAACACATCTTTGACCTTCTTTTAAAAAAGTTTATTATGTAAATATAGGATGTGGGCTAAGTCCCCGTCTCCTACTCTGCTTTACAAATTCCATTGTTTCATTCTGCCTCCTCTAACCACATAGGACTGCTCTCAAACAACTGCCTTCCCTCCACCCCACCTCCCCCAACAAAGGAGCAATCTTTGATTGTGTGCACCATATAGTTTGTCCAATGTCAGACCTCATCTATTGAACAGCTGACAAGGCAAGGAGGTGTTTGTACTTCTGTTTCAGACAGCTGCATGTGAAGGACTAAAGACACTACTGAAAACAAGTTTCTCTGCCTCTTCCACCTCCCAAAAACTGAATTCTCTCCAGAGAACATAAGACACCTAAGAGCGCATCTGATTTCTGCATCACTGGTGGATACCTCTTGCCAGTGGTTTTGCACCACAATCTCCAAGAGTTGGGTTTATCCAGAAAACAGTGTAGCTGTGATTGTTGTTTTAAAAATATTTCTTTAATCATATGTATTGTACTGTGGGGATTTGAGAAGAAGGAAGGAATTCTGTCCAAGTTTTCAGCCAGGTGTTGTTCTCAAATTAACAATGGGAACACTGGGGGCAGCAGCACCCTCAGTCTGTGGATTCCAACACGGACTCGCTCAGAGCAAGGTCCCAGTAGTGCTCAGCTCCGTGTTTTTTAAAGTGCTCCCGTGCCATGTTTTCAGTGGGGCACTGCTTAAATTTCATTTCACCAAAGCTGCGATCCTTTGCTGTACCCTGCAACAGACAGAAAAAGGAGTTTTCTGATGCATCTTGAGGGCAAATGCAACCACAACTACAAGAGGAATTGAAAATAAGCCTCTTCAGAATTTAAAGAAAATAATTTCTCAGGTTTCTAAACAAGTGCTCAAAGAGGAACTTTGATTTGCATAATTAAATTAGTGCTATGTTTATTTGTGCAGAGGTGAAAAACTGTAGAAATATGCTTAAATAAGGTCAGTTTCCACTGTCACTTGGTGGGTTCTTTTAAATGAGCTGCTAGGGAAAGAGACTTTCCTTTGATACAGTTGCCAACAAATGGAGGTGTTCAGTGCCTATAATTAAAGTTACATACTTTATTTCAGTCTGTGTCCATCTTTGTTTGGAGTAGCTAATGTCCTTTATTAAGCAAAGGATTATCTTTAAAGACTTTGGAGATGCCAATATTTTTACCTATCATCTCGAAGTATGTAATCATGAAAACTAAAGAGCGTGCTGGCCAACTTCAAGTCATTGGAAACTCAAGGAGTTATATAGCCACAATCTTTCTGGCCAGGACTCCTCTTGAAAGCTGCCAACTTGATTCCTGTCCCTGGAAATTATAGACTGCTTTCTGCTCCACAAAGATTGAATATTGCTACCTCCTCTTAGCAGAGGGAGAGAGAGACTGAAACCCAGTTCTTCTGAACTGCAAAAAGCAGCCAATAAGTTACCCTGGGAGCTTCCTTGGAATGGTGATTAAATATATGAACTGGATCATGCGTCGTCTACACTTCCCAGCACTACACACTTTCAAATGCAAAAATATTCCTGTGAGGTCTAGGCAATGCAAGTCACCACACTGTTTTCTCTATATGCCTGAGATTTAAAAGATAAACCCTGAATATTTCATATTGACACCCATAGCCAACCTAATTCGATCAAAACAAAAATCAGGTAGCTATATGGCATCAAGTGGGTAGCGAAATGCTGTGAAATGCTTTGTGCACAGCAATTTGCAACAGAAGTGGACAGCAGGTAACAAGGTTTTATAGCTTACATGCATGTTTTATATCAGCAGTAATGAAAAGTCAAGTGGACCCAACAGTTGAGGCTAAGGTCCAAAATGCTCCTTTAAATCAAGATCATAAATTACCTCCCAAACCAGAGAGCACTTGTTTGTCTTTTTAACAGACTCCTCGTCAGATTCATCATCATCTGAAAAATAAAATAAAGCAGGTTTTAGCCCCACAGCCAGTAAGGAATTCAAGGCGGACAGTATGAAAGCACCAGCATTAAAAATTGAAGTTTTTCCCACCGCAAAACTCTAAGCAGTGGTAGTCCTAGCCATTCTTCTGTTCTCATTACATTCAGATCGTCTCCCTTTAAATCCCAACTATATGTTTGCTATTTAGACTCAGACGTTTACATTTCTCTCATTTTGGGGGTGCACAAGGATGTTTGCTGATTTCCTTTCACCCTTCTCTAATGGTGTTCAGGGAGGAATCCTGCATATCTTTTATTATTTATGTTAAACATGACTTCATAATCTGAAATTTAAGCGCAAACTCTAATTCAAATACTGCTAAAGATCTAACATACTTGCACAGAGGATTCAGAAGTGATTACATCCCTCAGTCACATTCATTTTTATTCCTATTTCAGGTTTTATCATGTACCTAGAGCAGTGATATTTGGACCTCAATGGTTCAGGAGCCAATTAGCAATTGATATTACCCAAAAGACCCACAGTAGTAGCTGGCTACAGCACTATGTATTCATATTTAAATGGTATGGTAAGTGGAAATATTTAATTCTTATAGATAGAGATACAATTCTCACACCAGCTAAATTAATAAATTAGTGCAAGAGTTGATAACTTAATTGGTTAATTATAAAGTAAAAGCATCCTGATTGGTTAATAAATTAAATTACACAAGTGTTTTAATATCATGTGCTGCAAAGAGCTGCATTAACACATTAAAAAGCCACTTGCAAGTCCCAAGCCTTCATTAGAGCAACAGTCACAGCCCCAGGCTGGTCTCATATTACATATTACATGATTACAAAATATCTATTTCAGTAGCACTCAGGGGGCACCCAGTCAGAAACAGTTCTCCCATTGGGCTGAGCACCCAAAAAGCACATATGCAGGCACAGTCCTTGTCCTGAAGAGCTGCCCATTTAAGAAAACAGTTGGCCAATGGCATTACACAGGTGCCACATTTACAGAGGAGTGGTTCCCAGCACTCTCTGTGTACCAGTATTAGTCAGACTTATGCGACTGGTGCTTTGGACTCCCCCTTCTTGCCTCAAGGATGCATACCTGCACTGAGCTCCTAGAGGACCACTGGTTCCTCTTGCACTACACAGAGCGCCTCACAGAATTACAACATACACCTCTCCAGGAACATTGGCCTCCTCAGTCTGCTAGACTTCAGCCAGCAGTACACACACCTTCCTGCACTGGAATTCGTGTTTTTTCAAACTTCAAGTCTTGCAAATGCAAAGCCAGTACACGCTCCAGCGGTACATGTACTAACACACAGTGAATAGGGAGAGCTGACACAGCAGAAGGCAGTCTGGCAAACTGGTGTAAACAACAGTAAGGCATGTAAAGCCAGCATTGAAGTTACTAGCTTGTTATCATTTAAATATCAGTCCCAATGTTTGGTTTGCTTTAGTGGTATTACAGGAACCTTCAAATTTACACCACAGATCAAGTCTATTCATGTTCTGCAGAAGGATTTTTAATGGCTTCTCTTCCAGGTTGCAATAAAATGACCCTGCTGCCATTTCTGTATAGTCACATGTCATGTTTCATATATATACACACATTGTTCTACACTTACCATCTCCCTTTGTGGTTGATGTCTGCTCATCCCATTTTATTCGATGGAGCATAAGACGTTTGAACTTCTTCTGTGCTTTTGGGCCTGGAGGGAGGAGATGAAAGTCATTTTGACTCAGTTCTTGCTTATTGAAAACTTCAATTTAGAATCCTAACAGGGTTACATTCTGTCTCCAAAAAGCAGTGAAAGACAGTGACACCTGAAACTATGGAGGCAAAACTAAACACTCAAACATATACTCAGTTCAGCTAAAAGCCATGGGCAAAGATAATGCTGTAGTTCAATGGTTCTCAACCTATTTAACATTGCGGGCCACATATGTAACTCTCTGTGTTACATGGGCTGCATCCACACAATATATGTCAGTGGTTCCCAACCTGTGGCCTGGGAACAAAGAGTGGTCCATGGGGGCTTTCAAATTGGCCTGTGGCTACCCTCCTGCTAGCCACTGCCTAAGGACCCAGGCAGAGCATGTTTCTGTGGGGCTAAAAGACTGGTGCAGGCTCCTTGCTGCAGCCAAGGGATAGAAGATCAGTGCTCTCCTTCCCCTGGCTGTGGTAGGGAGCACAGCAAAGTGTTCCACCAAGGCCCATAGGCACTTGGTCTTGCTGAAGCCAGAGGGAGGGAGCCCTGATCTTCCATCCTGCTGGCTGCAGAAGGGAGCCACTGGCTAAGGACCCAGGTGGAATGCACTGGGCTATAGGACACATACAGTTTCCTTGCTGCAGCCAGGGAAATGGAAGATCAGCGAGGAGGCAGACTGCTGTTCAAGGGGAGCCTGCTGGGAGAAGGTGGAGGCCCCTCAGGACTGTAAAAACGGTATTTCTGGCCCTCAAGCCAAAAAGGTTGGGAACAACTGAAATATATGTTCCATCTGTATGGCCCTGAAGATGTCACATTGGTCACAGCTATGTCCTGATTGGGCCATACGCAGCCCTTAGGCTGAGAACTATTGCTATAGATCAATGACAAAAGGAGTACATTCTCTAATGAAAGCACAGGGCTTGGAGACAGGAATCCCTGCATTCCAATCCAACCTCTGACACCAACACTCTTCTCTGGCCTTTGGCAAGTCATTTCACCTCTGTGCCACCTCAGTTTCCCTTGCTGTAGAATGGGGATAGTGTCTTACAAAATGTGTTGAGGGACTGTTTATAAAGCACTATGCAAGTTGCAAGCATTAGAGCAGACTCTACCTAGCCAGCAGAGTCTTTCCTGAGGAGATGTCACTGTCAAAGCATTGAGACTACAAATTCAGCAGATTTAATGCTGCGTTTCTTAAATATATAGCAACAGTTTTAATATTTAGCAGATTATTTAAAATACTTAAGAAGCTAACATATTTGACTATCAATGGGTTGATGTAACACACATCTAAGCAGAACCCTGAGTACACAACTAACATCCTCCTTTACTTCTATAAGTCACAATAATTGGCAGTTGCACACTTAAGTATTTTGGTTAGAAACAAGCTTTTGAAGATTTAATGTTTTAACCAGAAAGCCCACACCTCTAAGGGCTTACCTCCTTCTACTACCACCACGTTGACATCTTTGTGTAAAACCACCACTCCTGTTAAGTACAGCTGTCCGGCATTTGCTTCAATTTTGAATTTTTTGGCTGGGTTGCCCAGATTTCTGACTCTGAGGACATAAAAGCAAAGGTTTATCTATCTGAAAGAAGAACTACAGAACAATGGATAGAGAAATAGGGTTTCTCCTATTCTTCTTCAATTCAGTCCAGTACTTACACTAACTTCAAGCTCTCCAGTACAGTGGGAGTACAAGGAAAACCTTACACTCAGACTATTTTTTTTAAATTTTTTATCCTTGGATGGAAGGCACTATAGAAGCACTAAGTATTACAAAACCTTCTCCATTTACCTTGAATGCTCAAGCAAGATGAGTGAAGAACGGAATTATCTTTTCAATCATTTACTTTTGGGAAGGGGGAGAGAGGGATGTTTCCCTCTACCTTAAAATAATTTGAGCAGCCTACAGTATTTCTAATGGAGTTCAGGGAGCCAGATGACAGCACCCTTGTTTTAAAGGAACACGCCATATTAGCACACATTTGTAGACAGGCACTTGTCATGTGTACTTACAAAAAAAGCTACATAGGAAAAACATTTGTTGAGACTAGGTACCTCTTGGTTTAGTGAATGAAGGCACTAACCTGTACACAGATATGTGCACTCCCTGTGAAATATCTTCTTTAAGCTTTTTAACCTTCTTTGCTTTTCTCTGTTCTGCTGTTAGTTTTCGTGCAGCATTTGCCTCTTCATGGGCTCTGGGGGGGGGGGGGGAGGCAAAGAGCGAACAGGTAAACAGAATTGCAGCTTGTTGGATGTCCATTCAGAGAACTGGAAGGGAAGCGAGCCTTGGCTGTACCTTGAAGACCTAGAGCTAGGAAGAGCAAACCAGTCCCAGCTGGCTTAGAAGCACGTGAAAGGACTCAGACTGCTAGATCATAAGAGATTGGTTTCCTGCTGAGGGGAATTGGACCAGACTGTAACACGCATGAACAGCAGTACTGCAAGCTCCCTGCAACTTGACCCTCCAACTTGCTTTCAATGCCTCTAACAATGAGGGAATAATCCATTTATTCCTTGGCATCTGCTGAAAGCGAGTAATTAGTGCCAGCTGTACTGGTGGCTATTTGTGGTGTGAACTGGATCAAAATCCACCAACTAATTTTAAATAGGTCATTTAACCACCATCAGATGGCACAAACTTTCAGTCAGTACTGCTAGTGGCTGCATTTGATTTAGTTATGATGATGGAACTGCATTTCAGATTAGTTCCTTAAAGTTTCTTCTCTGTCATTCAACTTTATCAGAGGGAGACCTCTGCATTTCCCAGATGACTTCCCTCAAGGATGAACCTGTGTACACACCACCTCCCGTCACTGTGGAACTGTTGCTGTCTGGATTAGTCAATTGCTTAGCATTAAACTCAAGTGACACAACATAGTGAGCTCAGGGAGGACCACGCCTCAAAGTCATTATTACGCAAGTAGTTGCTGGATGAGTCTGAAGTGAGTCAGGGTCTCAGTTCAGTTTGTAACAGATAACTGTCTTTATGCAAAACTGTCACTATTGCAACTGAGTATCTTGTTGGCTATATCAGGAGAAGAGGCCAAGAATGGAAGGGTCACAAACATTCAAACCTCTCTAGCTTTCAGAGGAGAGCCTTTCAAGGCAAAGTTGAAACATATTATGGGGACAGAATACAAGTAAAACTTGTCCTTCCCTCTCTATTTGCTGCATCTGTTCTGTGATTCAGTGGAGGAGTTTAGTCTCTAAGGCTGTCAATACTCCACGCCTCTAAATCTAATATAAAATAAAAAACAACCTACTTTTGTCTTTTTGCCATCTGTGCTCTAACATGAGCTTCCACTTTGGTTGGGTCCTGAACAGCTTCCGTCCCCAGTACTCGCATGAGGTTAGAAATTCTTACTGCAAGGGAAACAGAGAGAGGAACATTTTAGAGTGCTCTATCCTCTATCAAGTACCATCTTGCCACAATTTGAGTCAAAATGCAAAAGGCATCTGTTATTTTCTATAAGTATAGGAATGGAGATACTACAAAAGCTTAAAAATGAAAAGGTCTTCAGAATAAAAGTCTTACTTTAAACAAAACTGAGTGAAAATATGTAAGAGCAAAAATCTTTAGGTAGAAAACATCTGAAAGAAAAGGGCAAATTCATTTTTAAGAGAGACCAGATCTCCTCAATAAGGCTTGTTCCTACTTTAAAAGGCATTTCAGCATTATTTTAAAACAACTTTCTGTACTGACTCTGGTTATGTTCCAAATGCTTTACAGAACTACTAGCTATGTGAACAGATACCACTTACCTCTGAAATGCAGGTATTTTTCTAGGTACAGTGTGGCAACTGACTGACAGATCACAGCCGCAATACATAAAATTTAGTAAAAAGTGGTTCCTCTCAACTCATCCATGTACGTACATTCATGGTACCACAATCTACCTCTGTGCAACCCTAATGAAGTCAGGGGAGTTGGATGGGCTGTAAATCATCCCAGAATGCTGTCCTATGCACATACAGCTTGATGCAGTGATTACAGAGTGAAATTCTGTGGTGTGCATTATACAGATCCCAGCAGATAATCACCCCTTCTGAACTTAATTCTATGAATGCACCTTCATACACGTAAATTCATGAACTGAGTAGATCTATAGGATTTTTCTCACACAGCTTCTTTGCCTGCTGCAATTTAACACGGGGCTTTTAACTAGCCAACATGTCACCACTTGGAGACTGCATATTTCATAGTAGCGTTTTGTACACCGCCTGTTCTCCACAAAGTAGTCACTCACCTTTTGGTTCAGGAGGCGGCATTAGGCCCAGCCTGACTTTTTCCTGCAGTTCCTTCTGTGCTTCTCTCCGTGTCTGACGTCGTAACTTCTTCTGCTCTTTTTTAGTTAGATAAACGCCCAGAGTCACTGGTGTGTCACTATCCACTAGGAAGGCAAATCAACAGTCAGTCTATATTTACCAGTTTCCCAAGAGTAGGACCAAATACTGTCTACAATCATTATAGGGGAAAAGAAAGGGAAATAGCTGCAGTCTAGGTAACCCATTCCTCATGCTTAATGCTAAGGCACTTGAACACCACCTTTTCTGCTCCCCTCCCACACCCGTTAGCTTGTAATCAATAGAATCACCACTTTTTGAACGTGTAAGCGCTCCGATCTCAGGCCATGTACACACGATCACTTTATCACGCATTAACAGTCATTACCGCGCGATACCAACAACAGCGTACACACGTGCAATAGGGCTCTTGCGCGTCAACAGCCCAGTTGTAGCGCAATACAAAAACCACCTTGACGAGGGTGGTAGCAGCTAACGCGGAACAGCTGTTGCACCTTTCAACTCGTGTGTACGCTTACCGCGCAATGATTGGCCTCCAGAAGTGTCCCAGCATTCCAAAGTCGTCCTCTCTGGTCTTCCCCCCACCCGCTCCATGGCCGTGACGAAACAGTCCCCGCCCTGTTTCGATTCCTGGGATTTTCGAATTTCTCCTCTGTTTGACTTCCTGTTCTCTTCCTCGGGGAGTGGAGTGCAGCTCTGGTCTTCACTAGCAATGGCGGCCCATCGTGGAAGACACGCACCCATCTGGAGCACGGCAGAGGTGCTGGACCTGATCAGCATCTGGGGAGAGTCTGCTGTGCAGGCGCAGCTACGAGGCAGCAGGCAAAATTACGATACATATGGCATAATTTCTCAGGCCATGTCAGAGAGAGGTTATGATAGAGACACTGTGCAGTGCAGATCAAAGGTGAAGGAGCTAAGAATAACCTATCACCGAGCAAAGGAGACAAACTGCCGTTCAGGATCAGCGCCTGCTACATGCAGGTACTATAAGGAGATAGAAGCCATCCTTAGTGGGGACCCCACAACCAGTGCAAAGAGTCCTGTGGACACATTGGCCCCCCCACATCCACTGAATGCCAGAGCCAAGCAGGATGAGGATGTGATCGATGAGATGGAGGAGATGGAGGATGACCTGGAAGAAAGCGCAACAGCGTGTAGCCAGGAGCTCTTCTGCACCCCTGATGAGACGTCCACCCAAGACATGAATTGCAGCGTGTCCTCTGAGGCGGCAGAGGGGGGTTCAGGTAAGTTTCTCTTTCGTGCAGCTATGGCTCCTGCTAAAATATCATTGTCCGGGGCGGGGGTGCTTGCTGTCTCGGTCCCCGCGGTGCACGCTCTTTACTCTGCATTCATTAGAAGTGCATCAGCACAAGCAGTGATTGTCAAAAAATTATCTGTATTTAGGTCACTAAAGGTTTCCTCGATGTACCGCCAGAGCCTCCTACTCAGGTTAGATGAGATAGCATGTGTGTCTATGCTCCCATATAAGGATACTCGGCCTCGCCAGCTGCAAAGCACGGCACTGGCAATCATGGCAGCACACAAGGCAGCAGCATACGGTCCCGGCAGACATCTGGTGGTATGTAAGATATGTATTCTAGCTGGCAGGGGCACTCTGAGGAGAGAGATATCGGGTTCCATCTGTGTGCCCTGTGCAGAATATTAGCCCCCAGTAAGGTTTCTATTAGGACGTACCTTGTCCGCTTCAGTGAAGCATAGAATGTTGACTGCCCTGTACCTTCCAGTGGAATGTGCTACTGGAAGGCTACATTGGTTATCTAGGCTATGTGTTAACAATAGCTTTATTATTCTTTTTTTTAATTAGATGCGACCTTCACAAGGCCGGTGTCTATCACAGCTGACCGCATGAGAAACATTCGGCGGCGTGCTCAAAGAAACGGAGGATATGTTTCAGGAGCTGTTGAAAACAACAGAGGCATCTGCGAGGAAGAATTGAGCCTGGAGAGAGGAATCCCAACAGAGGAGGCAGAAACACAGGGATGAACTGATAAGCGTCATGAAGGAGCAAACAGAACTGCTCAAGAGCATGATTGCTTTGCAGACCCAGGCGACTAATGTACGGGTTCCACTCCAGACAGTTCAGCCATGTCTGCCTCCCACACCCCGTAGTCCTTCAAAGCATTTCTTTGAAGGCCACCCGTCCCCCTGGTATACTGCAACATCCAGTCCCTCACAGAGCTACTTTTTAGAGACCCGCAGCTACACCCACCTGTAACCCCTCCAAAACCCCCCAACCACACCCCCCACCTTATCTTTTAATAAAAACAGTAACAAAATCTTTGAAGAGTGGCTTTATTTGTACACAGTGAAAATCTCATAAGGTGCACTTGATGCGTCCTTGAAGTGAACTATGGGAGGGCATCATTGAAATGCTCCCTGAGTGCCTCCCTTATGCGAGCAGCTCCTCATTGGGCCCCCCTAATACTCCTAGTGTCTGGCTGTTCGTATGCTGCCTCGAGGCGCTGTGCCTCCATAGCCCATCCCGGGGAAAACTTTTCTCCTCTATTTTCACAAAGGTTATGAAGGACATAGCACGCCGCAAGTACAGCAGGGATGTTGTCCTCATCCAAGTCCAGCCTCCCATACAAACAGCGCCAGCGCACTTTTAAACAGCCGAAGGCACACTCCACAGTCATTCTGCAGCGGCTCAATTGGTAATTGAACCGCTCCTTGCTGCGATACAGGTTCCCAGTGTACGGCTTCATGAGCCATGGCATCAGTGGGTATGCTGGGTCTCCGAGGATGACTATGGGCATCTCCACATCCCCCACAGTAATTTTTTGATCTGGGAAGAAGGTACCCCCTTGCAGTTTCCGGTACAGTCCAGTGTTTCTGAAAATGTGGGCATCATGCACCTTTCCCAACCACCCAGCACTGATGTCCGTAAAACGCCCCTTGTGATCCACGAGTGCTTGCAGCACCATGGAGAAGTAGCCCTCCCTGTTTATGTACTCGGTCGCGAGATGGTCTGGAACCAAAATTGGGATGTGTGTGCCATCTATGGCTCCCCCGCAGTTAGGGAATCCTATGGCAGCAAAGCCATCCACAATCTCACGAACGTTGCCCAAAATCACCGTCCTTCGTAGCAGAACGCGATTGATGGCTCGGCAGACTTGTGAGAGGGCTAATCCGACGGTGGACTTCCCGACTCCAAACTGGTTTGCAACCGACCGGTAGCAGTCAGGAGTCGCCATCTTCCAGACAGCTATCGCAACACGCTTCTCCACAGTTAGGGCGGACCTCATGTTGGTGTCTTTACATCGCAGGGCAGGGGCCAACTCTGAGCACAGTTCCGAAAAGGTTGCTTTCCACATTCGAAAGTTCTGTACCCACTGCTCGTCATCCCACAGCTGCATAACCATGCGATCACACCACTCGGTGCTCGTCTCTCGTGACCAGAAATGGCGTTGCACCATGTGCAGATGATCGGTGAAGGAGCTGAGCAATGCGGTGCTGTTGCTCTGCAGGGCATCGATCAGCCCCTGCTCCTCGGCATCCTCATCTGATTCGGAGCTCATTGCATACTGAGCAACCAGCCGAGATGTATTTAGAATGCTGAAGGTGACAGTGGAGATTAGAACAGGATCCATGCTGGCGCAGTTGTGATTGCTCTCAAGTAGTGTGTCACTGCACTGTTGAAAATAGGCGCGAGTTGCTATTGGCAACGAGGAAGACGCAAGGGGGACACAGTGCACCACGGGAAAATGAGAGTTTACCCATGGCGCTTTGCGTTCCTTTCCTTCATCCCAGGATTCCAAGCGCTGATTGAGGGAAAATTGAACTGTGGGATAGGTGCCCAGAATTCATTGCGCTACACCGCAATATTGCAAAGAATTCTGTTGCGTTGCAAGGAGCGACGTGTGTACGTGCTCTCCCGCAATAAAGGTCACGTGTTTTTTATAGCGCGATTGCCATGTTGCGCTTTAATCTGATCATGTGTACATAGCCTCAGATCCATAGTTTACCTCTGCTTCAGTTTTTGAATCCTGAGTTACTTGAGACAGTTTACATCAATAGTGGAACAGAAAACAGGTTACAATGCTACTTATGCTAAACAGATTAACCCCTAATGACCTAAGCCTTTTTTTACTATTTCATGTCCCTTTTTTGTGTCTATGTTACCATGTGGACCACAGGAGGTATCTGGGATATGTCTACACTGTAACTTAACACCTGCCAGTTGCCCGCATCACCTCACTTGAGCTTGCAGGGCTGGAGCAGCAGGGGTCTTTAACAGCAGTGTAGACATTCAAGCTTGGGCCCATGCTTCAGCCCAAGCCTGAACATCTACATAGCAATTAAACAGCCACACAAGCCGAGCCTAACTCGGATGACATAGGTATTTATCTGCAGTGCAGACATACCCATAATGTCCAAGTAGAAGTAGCTATTCCACCTACCCTGTGGGAGGCTACCAGTTTCCAATATCCAGTTGGTCACTATATTTTTTTAAATGTGCTCTACCCCACTCTCTTTGCAGACTATCCCTCCCCCCAGCTGTCTCCCCATCCTCGCAGAGCCCTACAATCAACTTTAACATTATTCTTTCATGGTGAGAAATGAAGTCAGTGGTATCAAAAAATGAGGAGGGGTGCAGCTGGTTCAGGTCTCAGGCTGCCAGTGGGTTTGAGCCGCGGTTTTCAAACTTAAGGTCCAGACCCTGTACTGGGTTGCAGACCCTCAGGTACTGGATCGCAACACCCGCTGCCACTGCCAAAAGACTGGAATGCATTGCAATTGTTCGGTCGCTGGCATAAATGATTTTTTCCAACTGGGTCCCAAGGATAAAGGTTTGAAAACCACTAGTTTTAAGCAATGGAACAGTTTTCTTACAAGACCCCTGGTGTATCAAAAGCTAATCAAGACTACAAGGAGGCCTAGAATGAGACTGCTCATAATAGTACCTGGTGGGTTTAGCTGCGCTGGGTGTTCCACAAGATTTGTGATCCCGAAGTAGTCATCTCTTTTAGAGGAGATGCCAGCTGTTCTAAACAGGACAGAATTGGAGTATCACTATTAAGTCATCTTAAGGTTGGTGTCCATCCTTCCTTCAGTGTTCCACAAGCAACAGCATTCTGTGAACAAAGCAACTTGCCACACATCCCCCAACACAGGATACCTATTAAACTTCCACAAGCTGCTGACAAGCACTCTAACATCCAGAACTAGAGGGAAGCAGGGAGATGCATGGGATCTACGTAAAGCATTCATGTATAGGTGCGTCTCTTCCATTGCCCCAGATATTTTAAATATTGATCTTACATTTAGGCACTAAAAGCAAAACTTTCAAAAATGCTTAATGACAAAGTGAATAGTGTTTGTGCTACAAAGTCATTTAGCTTCTTTTGGAAATCCCACACTGGCTTTTAGCCAAAAATCACTAACACACTGCTGCCTCAACTGCACACAGGAACTGCTTTCTCAGTCACAGGAATAAGTTACCCCTGTGATAGAATATAGCAGCTGTTTGGCGCCACACATCACATTAGGGCAGGGAGTGAATAATATACAACTGAACTTCCAGCAGGGGAATTTAGGGGGCAGAATGCAGTTACTCAAGCAGATGTACTTATTTCTATGCAAGACACTGTAAAGGCATAAAGCCTGATTTTCAGAGGTGCTGAGTACTTCAGCCCCCTGCAGCTCTCATCAGTTTCAACAGAACCTGGTTGTGGTCAGCAACTCTGAAAAACCAGGTAATTAATTTCTTCTCTATGATAAAAATTATCAAACCCCAGCAGGTAGCAACTTACAGGTCAAGGCCGTTCGGTATGATATATGAATCCCACCACTCTATCTCAGGGATCTCTCCTTCTTTCAGTTCCTTTTTAGGGGTGATAAGAGCTAGTTTGGTAGAAGTGTGGATCCCAGTCTTCCTGGCAGCCTGAGAGATCTCTGCCTGCAGCTTTTCTAATTGAGCCTGAGAACAAAAGGAGAAAGATGGTACAAGCAGGTTACTTACTTGGCACATGTAGAAATAGCATAGCCTTTCAAAAAGCAAAGCAAAACCTGGATATATTCTTTTATATACTGATCAGCGCATGCCACAGAGGAAGCACAGAATGGGGCCTCTGACTAAGGGATGGTTTTGTGAAAGATTGTGGATGTTAAACTTGCCCCACTCGACCCTGGAAGGATTACTGCACAACTCTAACACAAAATTGGTCCCTTAGATGATATTTCCCAATGTGTTGCCGAACCCAGTTTTAAAATGTCTTAGTGATAGTATCTAGTCCTTACACAGCATTTTTCATCAGTATGTCTCAAGGCACTTCACACTGTTTCTTTGGAGCACTCTCTTCTATGGTGCAACCACCTCAGTATCAGAAAGGGTTTCCCCAATACTCAGCTTAAATCAGGTCTTCATTCCAAAAGTCCTAATTATCTCATTTGACACTACAGTAAATAATTACTAGATACTTTGTTTTTGCACATGGTTAAAATGTACACAAATTCCCTCCCTTTAAATTTTTCCAGCTCCCCCTTTCCCCCACCCCACCAAATCATTTGTTTATACTGAAATTGTAGGTCAGAAATCAAAATTTTTTCCCATGGAAAATTTCAGCTTTTCATTAAAAAAAATTCTGTGTGTGGTCAAAAATGAATGCAGAAAGACACTTTCCACAGATACATTTGTTTAATCAAAACCCAATTTTTCACCAAATCATTTCTGATGGAGAATTTTCACCCATCCCTGGTGGAAAGCTTTCTTGCCCTAAGGTATCAAGATAGAATGCAACCGCCATCCTTCTTGAATAAAACCTCAGAGTTCAGTCCTCGATCATCTCCCTCACAACCCCTACTTCTAGTGCTGTTCATTAACATCTGCATTCAGAAAACTAGATGATACCTTTGTTCGCAACCTCTGTGCAATTTTTTCAAATTTGCCTTTTTCATGGAACTTAAAGGTGCGTTTCTGACGTTGGGATGAAGCTATGGAGACCCGGGGATCAAAATATGTGTTGGATTCCATGTCTTCAGAAGGTTTCTCTTTGAGCTGCTGTTTAAATTGCTCCCTCTTTACTGCCCTGATGTTAGCTTTTAGGGTTGGCATACGGTGAGTCAACTCAATCTCTTTACCAGTCGCATCAACAGTTCGGCCTTGTTCATCCAGGATCAGCGGGGTAGGTTTTGTCTGGTCCTTTAGCTCTACTTTCCTAATGAAAGACACACTTTGTTAAAATGCAGTCACGTAGCATTAACTCAAAAGGAACATAGGGGGTACTGTGACCCACCACCAGACAGGTCATCAAAAGACTATGGTCTGCTCTCTGGTGGTTTTCTCCAAGCCTTTCTAACCAATATAATCTAAAGGAAATAGATAGGAAGCCATTTTACTGCAACAGTATTCAAAACAGTAGGTGACAGTATTATGGTCCACAGAGCCCAGAGCGACTTCCAGACTATGAGAAGTCTGGCCGAAGCATCAGCACAGAGGTTTCCGCATTTTGATCATCCACAGAACATCAATAATCTAAATGCAACTCTCTTCTTGATACTTTGGGGAACGAAGGTGAATTTCGGACCCTATGAATGGGTGTGCTTACACTAGGGGCCTGATTCTCATTTACATCAAGGTCTCCTTAGACCTCTTTAGAAGCATAAAGGGGCCCTAAAGTGAGTGTAAATGTTATACAATTAAACGGTTATGCTGCCTGTGACATAAAGAGATCTTAGTGTAAGAGTATCAAACCCGAGGTATTGCCCCACTAAGATTTCCCACTATTGCAATTATTTGTTTAGCTACACTGATGGCTGCAACGATGGGAGCACAAGTATTATTAAGCTGATAGAGAGCGATCTTGCATTCTAACCATTGTGCAGTCTAGATTGAGCAAGTCTCCCATGGGTAGACAACCAGCAGCTTGTCTACCCTAATCTTCCCAGCATGGCAATCATTGATGAACTGAACCCATGTTGGCAGTGATGAAAAATTTTAGAAAACTCTTTGTGTAGACAAGAGCACAAGGATATCATGCAGTCCAGACTACTCTTAGCTGACCCTGAAATCCACTTAACAGTCAAAGGACAACAGCAAGTGTGACAGTGGGGATGAACAGCAGCAGTCAAAAAACATTTAGAAGGGCACTGCATGTCCATCATTATTCTCTGGTGCTCCCATTATTGACAGAGAGCCGCCAATTACCCAGTTTAGGAATCCGAGTCAATACACATGAATTTTAGTGGAAAGGTAATGATGAAAGGTGGCAGTATGCACTCTTACATTTATCTTGTTTCTATAGGAAGTTACCAGGGTTACAGTGTACTTGACAAGTTGCTTGTACTCACGGAGGTGCAATTCCCATTGCATGCAGGTTGGCCAATCCCACCATGTTGGCATTGCCAATGAGCCCCGGTTTCAAGGCCAGCTGAGCCTGGATTCGGGCCTGCAGCTCAGCAGCTTTCCTGGCTTTCTCAATAGCATCATTCATGAACGTGGCTGCCTGTGAGGGCTGGATAGTATTGCCAATGGGGAGACGTTCTGGCTGGGATGAAGATTGAGTTTTGGGCTGTAGAGAGAAGTGCACTGTCAGAAAAAGCATGCAAATCACTGTTTGAGGAGAAAAGCAATGCATCCATTTGAATCCTAACATAATAACAAAGGATATGCCCTTTGCTTTCAAGACTGTACCTGTGGTGCTGGAGGACTGATGAAACTCAATTGTTTTTTCCTCTCCTCAATCTGACGTGTTGCTGCCTCCATCATTTGTTTGATCTGCAAAAATGAAATTGGACAGGTAGGTTTCTTCCTCCTCACAAGAAGTCAGCAGAGGCTCCTCACATAATGGCAAATGAGTGCAAACGAGCTTAGTGGAACTAACTCAGCTACCAAGTGGGACAATTCTAATCAATGACCTCCAATTCAGCAGTAGCAGCCCCATGTAGTCAGGGCTCACTGCCATGACTTGTTCCTTCCCATTTAGGATACCTTACAGAAAAGGAACCTTGTTTGCTTGTTTCATTTGTAAAGACAATCTCCCCTAACAATTTTCGTGGCCAAATTCAAGTGTGACTAAGTACTTTGCATGTTCCAAAGAAAGTAAAAGGACTTGCAATGTGATTTCCTGGCCCGTTCTTAATCAATTCAGTCTGCTCATTGACTGAGAACTGTAATATCTGAATTGCTTTTTTCCTGGCATAAAATAACGTTTCAAGACGATATACAGGAGAATCTCTCTAATTCTAGAACACTTCATCCACTAACTCACTGACATTAATCCACTAATTAAAAACCCACAGTGCATTGAGATTAAGCCATTCACCAGTAAGCCACTTCATGGGTTAGAACTATTTGGTCGGTCTAATTTAGATTGAGAGCTTTAGTCAGAGCATGTTTTCTGAATCTGCAAAACTCCATGTACATTTACGGTACTGTAGAATTAAGAAAAATAATGAAACATGCCAGAGCATACAACTGGCATTCAGCTAACGAATAGTTTCCACTACATGACTGCAAATGAACACACTTCTTCAAACAAATGAAGGATACTGCATAACAAATGTATTTTCCCCATTTAGTCACAGTGTAGTTTAGTTGTATTCCTTACCATTTCATAGCATTTTAGCAAATATAGATTCTGTCTGAGCAGCAAGTTTTAACAACCCCAGGCATCAACGCTACACTGTCACTCAATTCTCGAGAAATGGTTTGTGAATTAGGGAAAGTCTATTGAAATTGGCCAATAATAGCAGCAAGCTCCAAAAATGACTTAGTGAAGAGCAGCTTGCCTTTAGTTAAGTTCAGTAAGATGCGAGGCTCTTACATTCCAATTTGTAATCATGATATGAAGTAGAAGGTATCTAAAACGTTTGTTATTCCCCCACAAACTAAATATTAATTCAGATGTTAAGATCCAGGATCTCAGTTTCTTGAGAGGGGGGGAGGAGACTAACCTGCAGCTTTGTCAGCATTCCAGGACTCTCCGAAGGTGGGCCTGGGATCACCTCTGGCTCCTCTTCCACCTCCTCAAAACGTGGAATACGTCGTTTCTTAACGCCAGAAGCCTCCTTGGAGATCTCAGAGTCATCACCAAACACATCCTAACATTACAGGAACAGGATGAGATCTCTTATGATCAGTGATATAACAAGGCTGCTTGAGGCTACTGATGAAGACCTGAAACCACCACTTGAGTCCAGCTGTTTAGAATTGTTTTTTGGTCAGGCAGTTACAGCAAGAGGTAGGTTGCATTCTCAGCCCTGCCATTTACCCATTGTGGGAACATGCACAAATTCACTGTGTCAGTTTCTCACCTGTAAAATGATAAATGATGATCCATCTAATGAGTGGTGGTGATGGGGAGGTTAACTAATGTTTGCAAAGCACTCAGAACCCTGTGTGAAAAGCACTATTATTCTTCTGCATGGATTAAAGCAGTGGTTCCCAACCCAGGAGCCAAAAGCAGCCCAGAGGGTCTTCCAAAGTGGCCTGCTGCTCCCCTTCGGCTGGCTGCAGAAGGGGGCTGCTGCCTACGGACCTAGGCCGAGCACACTGCCATGGAGTTACAAGACCAATGCAGGCTCCTTGCTGCAGCCAAGGGGACGGGAGACCAGTGCTCCCTCCCTCTAGCTACAGAAGACAGGAAAGTGCCTGGGTCCCTTGGTGCTGGGGGTCCCTGCTGGAGCCAGAGAGAGAGGAGCACTGACCTCCCATCCTCCTGGCTGCAGAAGGGAGCGACAGCCTTGGGACACAGGTGTAGTGCACAGGACTACAGGACAGGTGGTTCCCCTGCTTAAGCCAAGGGGATGAAAGATCATCAAGGAGGTCCTGGCTGGACTCCTTCCATCTGGCTGTTTTTTGGGTGGGTGGGGGAGCTGTTGGCAGAGACTGGTGATCCCTCAGAATTGTAAAAATGATATCTGTGACCCTTGAGCCAAAAAGGTTGGGAACCACTGGATTAAGGAGTTCCTAGGTTCATAATTCTTTCCAGTAAACCTGTATGTTCTCCCACACCTATCCACAGACATAGGTCTAGTTTACCCACAACTGAACTAATTTAAGTAAATTAGTTTCTAAATCTAAAATTGATTTAAGAATGTCTCTAAAAGAAGATTGTACTGATTTAATTAAATTGATTTAGTTAAAAGGGTGCCATTTGTGTAAACAAACAGGCCCTTAATCTACCATACAATAGGCATACTGTATTGCAAGTGAATGTTATTTGAAAAGAAGATATACACACCGGTTGTAAGCGTTAGTTGAAATCCCCTCTTCACTACTATGGTTCATATTCTACAAGGACACTTCCTCAGCCAGACACAGGTACTTCTTGGAATACCTACAAGTTCAAGAGAAAGGACTTGCCCATAGTATAAAGTGTGTAGACCATTACATTTTAGTTCCTGAAACTTCCCAAGCAGCGATCTACCCCATGAAATGGTACTAAGGAGAGAGGAGAAAGAGAAGGCCAGACAGAATGCTGAAGACAGCTTACATGACTATTATCTAATGTTTTTATTATTCCTCTGTCCACCGTTACAATCCTAATTCCATGAGCATACGTAAAAGCAGGGTTAATATTTTTCAGGGAAAAGTTACCCAGGTTATACCACCTTAGGGTGTAATTCCAGTAGATCTCATGCTGAGCAGGGTCATCAGGGCAGATCAATGTCTGGATGTGACAACTCCAAGAAAGTTAACACCAGGAAGAAGAGCTGGTGATGCAGTAGATGACCCTTTTCTCTTTGAGCCAATGCCCCATCACGGGGTGTTTGGGCATACTGTGCTACTGGAAGGGTTGAATTTCAGATCAGATACAAAACTGAGGGCCTGGGCCACTTGTGGTAACTCAAGATCTCAGAGTATTTTTCACTAAAGAAGGGGCATTAGCCCCAGTGCTTGGCCCAAATCCCTTCTTAGGTATTTCACCTATCTCCATAAGATTCCCCACAGAGTTTCAACAGAGTGTAACTGTCTTCTCTTCCTGTCCTACAGCATTGTATGGTGTTGCTATTTGATGCTAGGTAGCTTCCACATCATGTGAGAATGTACTTTCAGGGTGGATAAAGCCATGTCCTATAAATGATTTGTAACAGACTGTGAAAAGCTTTGGCATCCATATACTTCTGTAGCACTTCTGTTGTAAAAGAATCACCATGCGTAAAGTGCTGACTGCAATCTATCAGCCACAGGATTCATCTTCAGAACCATCTGTTTGACAATGAGATATCAAGTGTCTGCATGGCATAGTTCAGATAGTCCAGTTTCTTCTCAGTCTCTCCAAGAGATAAGAAACTTGAGATCTGGCTGGGACAGACAAAGTATGATGGCTGTCTGGTTTTCAATCACAACCAACCTGAGGACAGTTTGATGGCCTATGTGAAACAAGTTAGTGACTTTCCATCTAATTCCTAATTAAAAGTGTCCACAGCACAAAGATACCACACCTAACACTTGTCGGCTCCCTTGTTGATAGTCTCAGTAGAGGTGCCAACAACTAAGGACCCGACTACGCTTAAAACAATGCACCAGCATAGCTGCACCACTGTAGCCCTTTAACAGCAATGTTCTATGTTGATGGGAGAGAGCGCTCCTGTAGACAAATTTAGTGCAACTCCCTGAAAGACAATGGCTACGTCAGCATGAGACGCTCTCCTGACACCACCATGCTGTTTACATGGGAGGTTGGGTCAGTACGACCGTGTCATTCAGAGGTGTGGGTTTTTCACACTCCCGTGGGACATAGGGATACTGATATAAACCTGTAATGGAGATTAGAGCTGAGAAATGGAAGACTGAGCTCCCTCTCTCTCTCTCTCATGTGTGTGGGGTCAGGAGGAGTGAGGGTTAAGACACATTGGCAGGGCAGTATGCACTGCTGCCTCCAGGAAGTACAGATTCTGGGGATAAATGGATAAACACACCTCTTTTTTATGCATGACTATTTAACCAGTGAACACCACTGAAACCTGGAAGAGGAAATGTGGATAGACCCTTCTGTAGCATGTTTTAAAGCCTCAGCCAGGCAGAAGGAGAAATGTAACCGTTTCAGACAAAAAAATATCGAGAAATGTAGGCAGATCCTTCTCCTACGACAAAGCAGTTTTCCATGGACAAGTGGAAAGGCACAGCTGAAAGCCCTGTCAAGGAATATACTAGGTAAATGATGTACTCAGGAACTGAAATGCAAAACTTCAGAAAAAGAAATATAAAAATGCCATAAAATAGGAAGCTCAGGAAAAAAAAGTGAAAGGAAACTTACTTTAATACCATGAACAGCATGTAGAGTAGCCATTTTTACACTCTGTATGCAAGAGATGAAAAAAAATTGTAATTCCAGGGTCAAAAGCAAAGTCTTCAAGATAGTGGAGAGAAGTAGAAGACAGCTGTGGATGCATGAGACTTTCCACCATTCCAGTCAAACATTAGATGGAAAACCACCAGAACACTAGGAAATCCTTGCTGTATCTCAGGACCTTGAACTTTGATGCGCAAAAGAGGTTGCCAGAAGTTGCACATTGTGGGTTCCAGATGAGCTTAATCCATGGACAGAAAGTGAAAATTCACAAACTAACCCACCAACATTCGTTCACTGACAGTTGTGAAATCATCAGTTTAGATTTTACGATGACACATCTGAGCAAGGAAGAGCAACGGAAAGTTACTAACAGCTGTGGCTGACTAACCCAGACTTCTAACTTGTAGTTCAAGACTCAACAGTATGGCAAAAATGCAGTGGGGGATAAAGGAGTATGAAAAACAGCAGAAAACCACAAAGCATGCCATTTAAGCTGTTTTGTCCCATTAAACCTACTATGGATATTAAAGAAACCAGATGCTCAGGCTTCCAAGTCAGGACATGGTCAGGGAAAGTATTTTGGTACCTCATAGCACACTCAAAAAAGAGTTTTAAAAAAACCCCAAACCCTGAAATGTAAAGGCTCACACACTTCATTATAAAGAAGGGTCTTTTCTCTTGAACTTTAAGCATTACAAGATGTGCCTTTCTGGAAAAGGAGAATGTGGTAAAGCATCAGTACTGCATTCGTGGCCTTTAACAAACAATAACACAATCAGTCCCTTAGCTTACCTTCAATTCTCTCTTTCGATTCCGGTCGCTGTTGGATTTTGAGTGCCTGGAACTTCGCCCTTCCTCTACAGCTTCAAAGAGCTTGTCAACAAACCTCAGAGTGGAATCATCAAGAAAAGGCTTCAGATGGTCTGGCAAGGAAGAGAAATTTGTATGAGTAGAAAACAACCATTTCTGGAGACAGGAATAAGTGGATAAAAATTATACTTCAGCTGCTCAGTTCACAGACTGCCAGTCCCCTAGAATACAGGACCTATGGGTTTTGTGATTCCATAAAAGCCTCTTATAAAGGTAGTCTCAAACAACGACTACAGAAAATTTCTCCAATTTCTTTAATAGAGCTTTTCAACTGCATGTCTTGTCTTGTCAGTTTCTATAACACTCTTTTAAGTGATTTGAAGGCATCTTACACAATGCCAGCTTCTGCCATGAGGAAAAGGGAAATACTGTACAAGAAAATCCAACCAAACTAACCTTCTCACATGCTGTGAGCGTGTAATAAGTCTGGAAACGTTAAGTATATAAAAATTGGCTCTCAGCTAAGAATTAGCAAGGACATTCTCAGCACAAAGTGGATTTCACAACCATAAAAAGGGGGTCCATTTAATGGAAGCATTGTCACCTTAACTGGCAGGAAAAAACCATTTGCCACACAGTTCAGCACCACTAATGTCAGGTCAGGAACCGAGCAAGAATAAGGAAGTCAGATATGAATTTAAGACCATTTCAAATTCAGTGCAACACTTCCAGTTCCATTTGTAAAGCTCACAGCTATTCCTACGAACAAACACTACTATTTATTTCAGATACAAATTTGAAAGCCTCACTCAGTTGCTTTCTAGACCAAGGTATCTATATTGTTAGTTTCGTTTTCCTGAGTGATGTTTATATTCCTTTCCTATTTTTCTACTCTTTAGCTCTAAAGCGTGGTAGGGTACAGTTTGCATGAAATACTTTGCAGAAAAAAGGACTGAAATCCAGAGAAATTCAACGGGGCATTGCTTTTAGTGCTTATTTCATACAACTTCTCTTTTCGTCAGAGTTTTGATACTCCTAAATATGCAGCAACAAATATGGGTGCTGTGAGTGTCATAAAGAAAAGCGGAGGACATACCAGCTGCTTTCTTTTTATCCATTCCCTTCCCAACACAGTTCAATGCTGCGGTGACCACAGTGGGTTCTGAGAAACCCAGTACCCGCTTCACTGTCTTCTCGATCCATGGCTTCAGCTCATCTAATTCCCGTTTTGAGAGCGACATCTTCACCAGCAGGACAACCTCAATTATTTGAACTGTGCCTATCAGAGAAATGGAGTAGAAAAAGCACCAGTTAGAAGAGAGAATGGAGCAGCCAAATCACCACTATATTGGTGGCCATTATTTTTTTTTTCTTTTCTTTTTTAGGGTGAATTTAGAGTTGATAGAAGGTGCAAAAGATTTTATAAACATTTTTCTTTCTAGAAATCCCAACCAAGATTGGGGTTCCATTGTTCTAAGCACGGCGTAGGACAAGGAACAGTCCCTGCCCTCAAGGCTTTGCAATCTAACTAGACAAGACAAAAGAAGTATTAAACCCTTATTAGAAATAATCTGTTGAGCATTAGTTCTCTAAGTGGTTTCTCAGAGTTACAGAGGAAATCAGCAGCAGTGCCAGGAACTCAACTGAGAGCTCCTGAGTTTGGCATCATGACTACAAAGCCAACCTCCCTTTCGTGGAAGGTATCAAACTGACATTTTTGGAGACTTGACTGTTGTATTAGCCATGTCGGTCCCAGAATATTAGAGGGACAAGGTGAGTGAAGGATTGTCCAACCTATCCATAGGGCCACAACACAGGTACCAACAATGCAGGTTCCAACTCTTACTGACTTACAGGCCCATAAATGCCCCTAGGACAAAGCTGTGGAGTTCTGTCTTCATGATTCATTCAATATTTGGACTGTGTTAATAAGAGAGCCAATTAGTGCCACTGGGATGGTGGATTTGTGATGTGAATCCTTGTCTGTTACTAACTGGACTGAGACCTACCCAAACTTATTTCACATATACCACTACCAACTTATACATTAGAATAGTTTTTAAACTATTGAGAGAGAAAGAACAAGCCCAAGCAATATGAATGAAATATATTTTCAATAAGCACTGAAAATCCTAATACACACTAGTCAGTGCTTAGTAGCTTCCATTTGAAGATCTCAAATCATGTTACAGACATTAAGCTCACAACATTTACAACAAGAAAGCACGTGAGCCTTCTATAGTGCACTATGGGAAATTAAGGCTGATTTGGCTACGGTCACACAGCAAGAGGACATCTCCCAGGACTCCTGGCCTCACCACAGGCTCAGACTTTAAGGCCAGAAGGGATCATCATTATCATCTAGTGAGACCTCCTGTGCATTGCAGGCCACAGAATCTCACCCACACACTCCTGCAAAAGGCCCACAACCTCCGACTAATTTACTTAAGACCTCAAGTCTTTATTTAAAGACTTTAAATTACAGAGAACCCTCCATTTATTGTTGTTCAAACCAGCAAAGGACCTGTACTCTATGCTGCAGAGGAAGGCCAAAGAAACCCAGAGTCTCTGCCAATCCAACCTGAGGAAAATTCCTTCCCAACCTCAAATAGGACGATTTTAGACAAAAAGATCATCCTGCTTCACCAGGCATAAGCACATGTATATGTTTCACCATACAATCTATGACCCACATCCTGGCAATATTCATGGACATGATTAACTTTAAGTTTGAAAACCACATGGAAGTCAATGGGTCTACTAGTATGTAAAGATAAGCATATGTGTGAGCATCTCCACATTCGGGGCCTCAATCCACGTTAGCTTTCTGCAAACTATAAGCAATATTTCCCCATCTCTACCTTCAAACCTACTAGTGAGCTACAGATTTTGAAGACAAGATCTCTCTCCACTAATTGTTTTAAACAGAAACTAGTATGTGTACACTGATTCAGAAATATAAGAAGATTTCTATCAGGTGATCCAGTAGCGAAACTGCATAAACATATGCATTAAGGTTTACACCCACTAACCTTCTTCACTCTGTTATTCCTCAGTAAATGGATTATCTGAAATTGATGTTCTCACAAAGCTGTTGTCAAAGCAACTGTGGCTCCTTCAGATAAGCAATATATTTAGCTTCATCCTGTAAAACATGTATGTCTAAAATTAAGTAAACATTCTAATTATCAGTGAATTTCCAAAGTCATGGTGAGATGTACGTCACTAGAAACCCTTTGCTCAAAGCATTGCCCCAATAAGACAACCACTTCAAAGGTGTCAACACTTGCTATGCTAAGGCTAGAAATCTAGATGCCTTTAATCAGATAAATTTAACTGTAGTTGAATAAGAGCTCACTTACATCAGCAGAAAATGTTACCAAACTCTAAAACGCAGGAAGATTGGATTGTTCCCCCAGCCCCGATTACTTCTCTTTGAGAAGCAACCTTGCACAACTGCAACATATTTATGGGCAGATAATTCTTACCTTGCTTATATAACTCATTTGCATGGGCAAAGGTAAAAACCTCCCATGGCAACCCTTTGTTGTTGCTCCATTTTAATCGTTTTAATAAAACGTTTTATTTATTCAGAATGGAAAGAAATGCACCTATTCCCTCCCCACCATTATGTCCTTTACTGCTGATAAACCAGCTAAGGAGGCAGCAAAATCTAGCAGAGTAAATGGGAAGCAGGATTCCTGAGTATTATTTTGCTCTGTATGTTGTGTGAAAAAGCAACTCCATATGTTTGACACCTGCTTCCTATCAATTTTATTGGGTGACCTCTTGTTCCTGTGTATTCAAAGTACTATTAACCTCCCTAAAAAGGCACTGGTGCTACATGAAGCATCTGGAAGACCCAAGTTCAGAATCAAACCGAATAGCCACCCTTAAAGAGGACACTTTTTGCCTATGATGCATAGAGAAGAGGAGTCATAAAAGGCAAAAATTCCTCTTGACAAAAACATCACTTTGGCAGATTGATGAAATTCCCTATCCAGGTCAAATTCTTTTTTTTCAAAAAGCCACTCCATATCTCACTTCTGGGTAGATAGTGGAGAAAAATTAAAACTTTGCATTTACATTACATTTTATCTCCAAAGCACCATGTTGGGGGTTTTTTGTCACTATACTCCTATGAGACAGATGAGTATTACTAATTTTCTAAACAGACATACAGAAAAGTTAAGTGACTTGTCTCAAATCCAAAATCAAAACTGAGAGGCAAAATTGAGATCAGAACCCAGAAGCCCTAACTCTCAGTTGCCTGCCCCAGTTCCCAGATCTTTTCTTGCCTGAAAAGAGTAAGAACACTATAGAATGGAAGCGTGCAACAGAAATAAAAAGCACAAATCTGAGTGCTCCCTGATCCCGGCCAAAATTATAAGACCAATGTTTCTACAATAGTTTGAAGTTGTTAGTTTTGAAATAGATGTACAAAAATCAAATCTGTTCAGAGACTTTGCAGATTCCCACAATCACTGACTGAGATGCTTAACTTAAAACAAGGGACTAATGAGGCACTTGCTTTTACCAGCTGCATTCAGGAGCACAGAAGAAAAAGGAATATAGGGATGAGAGACGGGTCCCAGTGACAGCTCCACGCTAGCAGGCACAGCTCGGTATAAACCTACACGAGACACCAGCGTGTGTTGTTCACCCTTCAGAACAAGGGAATCCTTTCCTTGGGGGCAGGAAAGATGTCCGGGATCCCACCCTCCCAAATCGCGGGAAAGCAGGAGAATGCAGAGACAAATGAGAAAGGTGCCGGTCCTTGCAAGAACGTCATTTCGCACCTCTGCCTGGCTTGCAGAGTGAAGACCCCAGCACACACGGGGTGGATGGGGCCGTCGGCCTCCCACCCTTCCCCAGCACACGAGGGGTCCCTGTCACCGCCGCAGGACCACGGGGCAGGCCGAGGCCTCCCGCCTTCGCCGAGTGACCGGCTATGGGGGTCTCCTGAGGCCTGCGCCGGCCTAGCTCAGCCCTCGAGCGCCGGGTACCGGCCCACGGCCCCACCTCCAACCGGCTCTCGCACACCTCCCCTCACCTCACCACGGTGCCGCCGGGCCCGGCCTAGCTCGAAACTTCCGCTCCCCGCCGCGGCGGCCTGCGCTGGACGCACGTCGATTGACGGAGACAGAACGTTAGAACGGAAGCGGAAATGAGCCGTGCGAAGCCGCCCAGCAGCAGCACGCTCGCGAGGTGGGATTCGGCACCGGCACGTGATAGGAGAGCGCCCCAGGCCGGTGGGTCACGTGACACGCGCTTCCGTTCATTCGCACGTCACGTGGCCGGGAGCAGCTTTTCTTGGCGCTGTGTGAGTATCAGTCAGGGTCCACCTGCTCCGGAGGTCAGTTCCAGGACCTGGAGAGCGGGACGGGGCTGGATCTGAGCTTTTTCAAGGGGGAAAGAAGAGTGAAGGAAGACTGGGCTGAGTTCTGAAGAAACAAACAGAGTCCTGTGGCACTTTTAAAGACTAACGTTTATTTATCGCATGAGCTTTCGTGGGATAAATAAATCTGTTAGTCTTTAAAAGTGCCACAGGACTCTGTTTCTCTCCAATAGACTAACATTGCAACCCTTTTGGAACTGGGCTGAGTTCTGGGTCTCTAGCTTCCCCGGCCAGGAGGAGGATAAGATATACAGTGATGGAGAACTGCTGTCTTGGGACACATTACTGTGTCACCAAACAGTGTGTCACGGAGAGCTGGGGGGAGGGCTGGATTTAGACTGAGGGAAGGGGGGGATGAGCTGGTGTGCCCTGTAGGGTCGCAGACTGCAAAAGGTTGAGAACTACTGGGATTGAGCACTATGGGCGTGGCAGCAACCTGCCATCGTACACCGGTTATATATGGCCATAGTAAAATTGTCAGTTCCTTACTGTGTCACATTCTCAAATCACCTTCTTGTTCTTCTCATGGTCTTGTCGGCACTGAAGGCAGCTGCAGGTGAGAATGTCATCGCACCAGGCCAGAATGCCACTGCAGTCACCCCATCACAGCATTGCCACAGTATGCCACAATTTCATCTGGGTAGCACTTGAGGTGGACTGTGTTTGTGATTTTTGGAACTATTCATGCATCTAAATCTATCATTTAATCACAGATGGGTAGGACTGAAAGGGACTACAAGAGTTCTTTTAATACAATTCCCTGCACTCATGACAAGTCTCAGTTTATATAATGAAAGATTATGGTGCTAAGGAAAAAAATGAAGCTGGCCACTAATTCCATTCTACCAAGAACTCTCATGCAGTGCTTGTTGTAATGCACTGTAGAGCTTGACCCATTCCTGACCCCTGCATGAGAAATATAAGCATATCAATAGGGACTTGCTTCTCAAAGAAGACAGCCAGCTCCTGAATCATAAATTTCCTATCACAGCCCAGCTGGTCTTTGGAGGTGTCCCATGCCAGTACTAAGTCTGCTACACACCCACTAATTTGTGAAAAGAGCTTGAAAGAGAATGGCTGCAGGTAACCACAATATCATAATCAGAGGCATCCAGTGGCCAATCCACTGCACAGCTCTGTGGCAGTGGAAGGATATTACAATATCCACTTCCACACATATTGAATTGGAATTCAAATAGCTGCAGGAGCTAAATGTTCGTTCCCAACAGTTTATTAGTAGGAGGCTCCTCTAAATTCTGAAGGACTACTCATTTTTGTCCACTTGGTTAAATAAGTCTGTGGATATAAGCACAGTACATTTTCTTTCATTTTGGCTCCTCCCTTATAAATAATTCATGCTGAGTTTAGGAAGCAGGGATTATTTTATGTACAGTTGCTCATAAAAGGATAACAAAAGAAAGAAGATAAAAGCCTTGTTTACACAAGTTATTTTGCTGGTATAGCTTATACCAGTTCTACGAATGAAATTGGTAGAACCGCATCTACAATAGAGCATTTTGCTACTATAAAAATGTCATAGAATCAATCTCCTAACACTACTATACCAGCAAAAGTTTATAGTGCACACCCATTCAAACTCACCCCTTATATATGTTTTCACATTGCACTCTCTAAAGCACTTACTAGTTACATGGGATTGGCTCCTGAGAGCTGCTGAGTCAAAATAAAAGATATCTAAAAATACACTCAATGCTTTTCACACCGAAAGAGCGTGAGGACCTCTGACATAAGTTCTTGGAAACAAGCCTTTTTTAAAAAAGAAACAAATCCATGAGCACTACAATTTTCTACTGGGGTGGGGGGAAGCCAATAGTAGGTTGTCCAACATTGTGTATTTTTATACAAATAACTTCTGTAGACTCTTGCACAATAAAAGGTGTCACAAGATACTAAATGTGTGTAAGACAGTCAAAAAATATGATTCTGCAAGAACAGGTTGATCATATTCAGGAACACAGCTACAGAAGCAGGCAAAGGAGTGTGTGAGAATTGCATCTGTACCCATAACACTGATGTTTCCTGACAAGATTGCTTAAGAGGAACCTTACAAAAACTGGAGAAAATTAAATGGAAACTCCATTAAAAAAAATACTAAAGTAAAACACAATAGAAACAGCTTTACTCTCCCAGGATTCTGAGGATTTATTTTTACTCTTATTTTGGCAATGTGACAAGGCCTTGAAGTGGATGCAGATATGTTTACACTCACTCTAAGGGATATATAATAAATATAGCACTGAATGAAGGGATTATAATGTGAGAATAAGGCCTTGAACTTCTACAGTCTTAAAAATAATTTGCAAATGATTTATATTAATTCCATAATCCACATCCTTTGCTTCCAATCAATAGAGAGTAAAATAAAGGGAGGGGCAAATGAAAATACTTGCTAGCATTGTCTTTATTCTGGAATAAATCCAACCTAATTCAGGTTTTTTTCCTATTTTCACAAGCACTACCAAATAGGAGATTATAATGAGCAGAAAACACTATTTAAAGGAATTGTTCATAAAGGCAAACAATTCTAAAGTCTGAATAAATATAGTTTGCTTATGTTTGTTTCACTAAATGCAGCAGGACACCATGCTAAAATGGATACTTTATTAACAGATAGAAAGACAAGATGGCAACTGCTCAGAAATGGAAAGATTCTATGGTATGACGTCCTTCAGTCCTGCTCTGGTGAAGAGAGAAATAATTTCGATGGCCCATTCAGTTATTGGCCTCTCAGCTGAGACTAGCAATGAAGTGATCAAATCTGACAGTAGCTTTTTACAGAAATCACTGGGCTGTTTCCCCAGTTACTGTAATTCTTTGGATCTAGCAGCCTAGCCAGGGATCCTGTCGAGTCTTCCTTGCTAGAAATGAAATCTTCCTGGCCATTTCTATGTTATAAATCCTCCGGCACAGCTCGTAGGTCTCCCGTTGCCTCTTGCGAAATGGTTTCTCATAGTACCGGCGCTGTTTGGCATCCTCAAAGATCCCATCCATCGTCATAATTCTGAAGAGATTAATCAGTCATCATATTTTGCATTTCTCTACAGCCTTATATTTGAACACAACAAAGAGCTTTACAAGCATTCATTAATTAAGTCTAAGGCATAGTGAAGTCAATTATCCACACATTAAATCAGGGGACTAATATCTAGAAGGCCTCTCTCAGTCCTCTGCTCTCATCATCAAACCACACTCCCTCCTAATGAATGGCACCACCAGGTGACTTCTGCACAATAGGCTTTATTAAGCAGCAAAGATAATAAACCCCTCAACAGCCTCTCATTACAAGTATCCCTTTTTCCAAATTCAAATTTGTCTTCAAACCTGGTGTTCTCTACACTGTTTATTTCTATAAATTATTAATGTCAGAAACGTCAAGGCAGAAAACAATAGGGTGACTTCAGCTAGAAGACTGAGCCCTGTGCAATTGTCAGGTCTCTTGTATTAATCGTTATTTCCTGGGACTCATTTTGGGCTCTGTGTCCTACCTTGTGTTCCGTGGCACATTTGAAACTATGAGGAGTAAAATAAGACCCTTTAAAACTTTATTATTGAACTATCTGGTAGCTGTGAAAAAAAATAATAGATTAGTAGTGGAATCATGGCATCATCTTCCACTGTTAGATTTTGCAGTCTGTCTCCTCTTTTGGCTGCAGGCCCATACATGTTCTATTCGGCAGGGGGCAGTGCTGCAGAGAGATTAGGGAAAGTCACCTGGAAATGGAATCTGATCCAGATCTCGCTACAGGCAATAGAAAGACTCCCACTGACTTCAAGGGGCTCTGGATCAGGTCTCCCAGTGTATCAGCACAGAGATTAAGAAACTTTTATCCACAATGCGACATTTTGTAAGAGAAGAGACTCAGCTACATAAAGGCCTTCTCGTTAAGGCTGGTTTATGTACATGTCACTGAATGAACTAAATCTGTTTCAGCGGCATTCTTATGCTACGTTACTCACAGATATGGTCTCAACAGCATTACTGCTGCCAAGCTAACCATTATAAAGACTTGTTTCATGCATCCACCTCTTACCTCCTGGTCAGAGGAAAACCCTAAGCACAGGACAGTAGTGGGCTTTCTGATATGCCATGTCAGACTACAGGCACATTTAACAACCTCAGATGAGGAGCAGGGTGATCTAGTGGTTGCTGAAAAGGCCTTGATGCAAAGGCTGGGTTACTGACTTCATTGGATAACCTTTAACAAGACCCTTGGATCTCAGCCAGGCCAGCTGTTAAACTGTGTAAATACAGATGCTGCATAAGAGTTCAATTAACATAAAATTGCCCGAGATCCACTCTGCCTGTGGCTTAGAACACTAACAATAACTATAGCACAGGAACTTAGAATCTGCTCCTTCAGGCACTATAGGAATGTACCTGTCAAGCTGTCAGTCAAAGACAAGCTTAGATCTCATCACATCAGATGCTGCAGCTTTTCCAAAGTAAGATCAGGAATAGTTGCTTCCTCTGCTTTATTCTGCACACACTTGACAATGAGATAAATTTTACAGATGAGAGGAACTGAAGCAGAGAGATCAGGGAAGTGATTTTATTGATGCCCCTGGCTGCATCTGGGGTCGCGCACTGGGTAACTCGAGGGGGTGGAAGGCCATAGATGAAGCCTCTTTGCTCCAGACTCAGAGGCAGCTGGGACACCATATAAGGATGTTCCCCGGTTTCAGGAAGCAAAGTAGATAACAAGCCTTGAAAGTACCAGTGGAAATCGGTTAAAGTTTGCTCTCTAAGAGAAGGGGGAGAGTACTTCTACCATTTACAAGGAGAAAAGTATTGAAGTAAACAACCTGTCTATATAAGGTCAAATTCCAAAGGGGTAGCCGTGTTAGTCTATTGTAGAAAGACAGAGTCCTGTAGCATTTTTAAAGACTAACATTTATTTATCGCATGAGCTTTCGTGGGAGAAAATCCCACTTCGTCAGACGCTTTGGGATTTTCTCCCACAAAAGCTCATGCGATAAATAAATCTGTTAGTCTTTAAAAGTGCCACAGGACTCTGTTGTCTGTCTATATACGGGTCACTGCAACGGGGGTGGGGTGCACATGATTTGAGACGTGCCTGTATCCATGTGCCTGCTTGAGATCTCAAATAAACCTTAGAGTGCTTCTCCGCCCTGGTGTGGTTATTGGTGCTGCGCACTCCGGGCAACGAACCCCAAACTGTTGCTAGCCCCAGCCCGTCCTGGGGCATCCCACCTGCAATAGTTTGCCAGACCTTCTAGCTCCCATGCCTGTGCAAAACCACCCTACCTCCCATCAGAGCAGTCTCAGAATAACTGAAGTAAGAGAATGACCTACCGAGCCACCCAGCCCATCTTTATATTGAGGCCCTGCCACTCGTGGTTTGTGAAGTCCAGTTTTAAAGCATGCTAAGAATGTGGGAGATGAATCCATAGTCTGGCCCTAATATATATCACACTACTAGGAAGTTTTCCTTGACATTCAATAAGGATTTTCCCTTTCTTAGTTTCAAACTATTACCACTAGTTATTCGACGATACTTACCTCCTCTGCTTCCTGGATAGTTACACCTTTCAATTTACACCCTACTCCTCTTTTTAAAACTTCACTTAAGATTCCCCTACACTACAAACACAAAACTTGTTTTCTGACTTGTGTGGACAGAAAAAGACATGTAAAAGAACCATGTTTTAGCCTCTGTATTTTCTCATCTACATGGGCAAGAAAAAAATCATGTTCTAATTTGTTCACCTACAGCCGTGCTTGTACGTGGCTATTTTTATCGCACAGACAAGGCTTTAATCCATCCTCTTAACTGATTCCTCCACCTGCCTGATCATTTTTTGTTTATCCTTTCGGATAGAAGAAAATCAGAATGCACAATAGGGGAATTTCACCGCTATGCGGGGAAAACCTTTCACATAAAGTACTTGATGTGTCTATTTGTTAAACTCCTATCACTCCATATAAAGACAACAGCAAAAAGCATTTCAAGGGCTAATTCAGTCAGAGCTTATACAGATTTAGCAACCTGCTGTGGTGACCTTCCCAGTGGTATAGCCCTGTTACAGATTTTAAAGGGACATTGTCAATTGCAGTAGTTTAGGCCTGCTACTTAGGCTGTGTAAAGAAAAAGTTTTATAAATCTATTAACAGGGTTTGAATTACATTATTAAAAAAATAACAAAAACTGTTTTTTGTTGAGATTTAAATATTTTCTTTCACTGTTGGGAAATTAAACACTACAGTAACTCTGATAAGGCATGTGAATTAGAAAATGAACCCAACCAGAAAAATGTGAAATTGATTGGTTTGGTTTTATCCCTGAAACAAACTGAAGTTTAAAAAAAAAAAAAACCACAGTAAAAAAAGAGCAAGAGAAGTTAGATTTTAAAACATCATTACTCTTGAGATAACAGCGTCTACAGTACTAACATCACAAAGAACTCTGCTTTTTAAAAGTTTTTTTTTAATCTGACAGTTTCCCTTTAACAAAATTCAAACTGATTTAAGTAGAAGCCCTTTTTAGAGCATAAGCATTCACATGGCAGTGCACACAGCCTATATGTCAACAGATAACGTGTGTAAGATAAATAGTCTTGAATGGATTAAAAAATCCACCCACAGGTGCCCAGCATCCAATCATATACAACTCACTTGTTTCTGGTTCCCCTCCTCTTCATCAGAGAGCCACCAATCTGAATGCAGCAAGTTTTTTCTGCATCAAGCACTTGTTATGTAACATCGTGTGCTTAATTATAGTCCCACAGGCAAGGGCTGAGAGATACACATGTTCAGCTCACCAGCTGCACAGGCATTTTAAAAACGTGTTGCCCTTTATACGGTTCTGAACAAACACTCATGGGGGAATCATATCCAGTCTACATTTAAATTAACAACTAGGATCTGCAAATCTGCTGGCCGCAGGAATGAGAGAAGAAATACAAAGCCACATGTTGTGTGTATTGTTGTTTTAAAGAGACGCAATCAAGGATCTGAGGGTCAGAAGCTGATCTGCAAATGTGTTTTTTAAAAGAACTGATTTACGCAGTGAATACTGACATGCAACTGCAGCTGGTGATTAGCTATGATCAGCCAGCTCCAACCTAGTTATGACTTGCATGTCCCCTGATGCATGGCACAGCAATCAAAAAGCCCAGTGCAGCATGAAGCCTGCCTATAGGGCACCATGTATGTCCTGTTTGAAGTACAGGGCGTAGCTTTGCAAGGCTTATTATATAAAGAGATACTTTAGGTACAGAAGTAAGTGACTTTCCAGAACAATACCATACTCAAACACTTAACTCTAGTGTAATTCAGCTCCACTCTTCAGCAAAGTTCTCAGTTTCATATCACCTGGGAGTGGGAGCTAGATAGAAAATCAGGACTATGGGGGAGACAAACAAAATGCTTTAATAGTTAGGAACATAACCCTACAATTAATAACCTTGTACATTTTCACAGCACCTTCCAAATCCAAAGGCTATGAAAACACATTGCAAGCTATGTGTGTATAGCAGCACCGGGACCACTGGAACAATTTGTATAGTGGGATACTGAGAGCCATTGAACCAAACTGCAAACTCTGGATATATGATGGAAATCACTTCAAGCTGGGGGAGGAGGCGGGGGGGCCACTCCAGCACTCCTAGTTCCAGCACCTATGCGCACCACTGAAAGGCAGCCAGCTTTGTGGTAAAGGGGGCTGACTAACAGATACACAGCCTACTGCAGAGCAGGGCACAGTAAGAGAGAATGAAGGTCTCTGAAATAAAAGCAGCTGTTTTTTTCTAAATACTTTTATGAAAACACAGAACTGATCACAAAAACACCCCTCGGTAAACGAAGTATTTGCTTTACACAGCAAAAAAAAAAAAAAGAGGTTTTATGTTAAACAAAACCCCAGGTCCAAAGGCCAATCTTTTCCAAAGACAATCTCATTATCAGACAGGAAAGGAACAATACAATCAGAGGCACCTAATACCCAGCAAACATACACGCAACAATGTGCAAAGAATCCCAATTTTAGTAGTAGCACCTGCCCTCAAACACTAATCCTGGAGATCAAAGTGCTTAATAGAAGCTGGGTGAGGTCTGTTGCCAGTATCTGAATCAATGTCACAATGAGACTAAGAGCTGACAAAGAAAACATTCGTCCCTCTGAATTTTACTGATGAAACCAGCAGAGGTCAGTATATTCGCAGGACTGAGGAGCCATGATAACACTGACACAGCATAAAGCGATTCAATCGGTTACCATGGTGGATATCTGAATGAAAATACGTGCTAGTAACAAAAGTAAAATCTCAAAGCAAAGCTAGGTTAAAGCATAGATGCTGGGTTTAGGGGACATTAGTCGTTCAGACAAGCTTCACTGTTCGTGATTCATACACCAAGCCATAGTGGAAGATACAGGTGCCCAAACTAGCAAGAGTTTCTAATCCCATTATTTGAGCGCACAGTCTATATATCCATATGCCTGCAAAGAGGGACTCTCAAGTACACAAAGATGGACTCAGTGGAACCCCCAGGGAGGAGTGCTGTAGTGGTAAAATCAGAGCACCAGCTGCCAGATCATCACACTATTCTCAACTCTGCCACAGACTAACACACCTTGGGCAAGTCATTTCACCCTCCCCAGTCTCTGTTCCCCATCTGTAAAATGGGGATAAACCACCTATCTCATGGGGCAAGGAAAAGAACTGTAGGGCTTAGTTAATGTTAGCTCCTCAGATGGAAAATCTCCAGAGGGGTAGCTGTGTTAGTCTGTGTACAGCAAAAACAATGAGAGTCCTGTGGCACCTTAAAAGACTAAAATTTCTTCGGGCATCAGCTTTTGTGGGCTCCACCCCACTTCGTCAGATGGGAAGTGTGAGAGAAGGGCAAAGTGTTGTCATTATGCAGCATGTTACATTTGCAGACATTGGTTAATCTACAGAAGGGAAGTATTTACATTTTGCAAATGGAGAAACACAGATCTTGACTCCCAACCAGCAAAGGTGTCCTTGTCCAAGCCAGAAATCGATCACAGAACCCTGGCTCCTATATTCAGATTCATTATTTATTGAACTCTCACAATATACTTGGTAAAGCACAAACACAAAAATATTTCCTAGCAGTTTATACTCTAAATTACACAGATGCGGTCCTCCTTTCTTATGGATGGAGCTCAACATACCCACACTGTCGAGTTCTGCCCAAAGAAGAAGCTGGAAGAATCAAATGGTGGCCAAAGATGAATAAGGGAAAGAAAATGAAAAAGACGTTAAATTCTAAACATGGTCCCGCCACGAGGCTTGACAATTTATCGTGAAATGAAAAGGCTTGGCATAAATTAACATATCTTTCCCCAAGACAGAGTTTCAATTAAAGAAAAGATGAATGCTAATATGCCATTTAAGTAAGACTTCATTCGGATCTGATTAGCATTCTCCTTTAATGCCTCCCAATGTTCCAAAACAAAGGCATTCTAGCATATGTCTGCTTAGACCTCATGGTAAGCTTTTTCACAGTATCATTCGGAATAAGAGAGCAAGGGTCACAATCCAATAAGCAGACGCTATCCAGTAATCAAATGAGATAACATTTAAACATTTTAGTTTGCTGTGTCTGAAGTAAAAGGTTAATATCACAACAAGAAGTTTACTATCCCTACAGACTAACATTTATCACGTGAGCTCTCATGGGAAAAAATTCCATTTCTTCAGACTCTTCCTCCCATTCTGTAAGTTCTGTACTTCAACGCATCTGACAAAGTGGTATTTTCTCCCACGAAAGCTCATGCAATAAATAAATAATAAATAAATGTCTTTAAAAGTGTCACAGGACTCCTTGTTCGTTTTGCTGAACTAGACTAACACGGCTACCCCTCTGGAACTTATCCCTAGAGTGGATACCTTCTCCTGCATTCAGTCAGTGGCAATTTGGGATGCACAAGGAATGCCTGACTAAGCTGAAGCCATCACACAAGTTATTTTCTTTTAATTTGAATGATAGCAGTTTCCTCAAGAGTTAAATTTCAGCTAAATCTCCACATTCCATTTGTTTGTTCTAAACTAAACCTCCCATCTCTATGCAATCCATCCTAGATGTCAACAATAATAATATTTTATCCGTCTCCGATGCTCTTTTCATCATAGTATCTCAAAAAATCTACAAGGTGGGCATTAACTTCATTTTCCAGGGGGTGAAGCGGAGATGCAGAGAGACGTGACTTTACCAAGGTCAGAGAGGACAGGTTTATCCAGATGACATATCAGCAGCAGGTTGAGAAAATGAAGCCATGTTTCCGTTGCATAAAATCATCCTTATTTCATAGGCTGTAGAAAAGGCTTAGAGGGATACTTAATACAGTGTTTCTCACCTTTTTGATAGCGGGGTCATCTTGCTGCCTTCCTAAACTGTCAGGGAGATCTCAGGGACCAGCACTGATCTGTGAACTAGTCACTAAGAAACAATGATCTAGAACACCCCAATACCAATGCAGGATTACTCTCTCCAGTCCAGTTTTTAGTTGACTGTCCCTTCTAGTTTAAAATGACAGAGCTTCACTCAAATCCTATAGAATGTCACAGTCCAAAATCTTGAAATTAGTAATTACTTCCCAGGACTTAGCCCATGTTTTCTTTTCTTTAAATTGTCATCCCAGTTTTCTAGCTATAACCCTCCTGTGCTGCTCTAAACAAATCCTTCCCCTCATTGCCATTTATATCCTTTAAATACATGCATTTTTTTACATCACCCCTCAAATGATCATAGGCTTACTGGCTTTAATATATGATAAATGTTACCTTTTCTGCTTGAAATACAAAGTAATGCAGATTTTAATTTAGTGATTTTAATTAATAGTGTTGGGACACTCATTTTTATGGGACAAAACAAAAATGTTAAGTAAAGCTATGAGATTGCAGTTGCCTTGTGCATTTCATTTACATAATGAACCCCAATTTACTGAACTCCATTTCACTGAAACTCAAGTTATTTCCTTCCAGGATTAATGAGTTCTTTCCTCTGCTTGGGAGGTCTGCCATTTCCAGTGCCAGACACCTTGTTTCAGCATCTGCTCTCACAGCACAATAAAGACATGACAGAACAGCTCCTCACTCTATATCTAAACTAACTGGATGAGAGCCCTGTAAAGCCAGGGAACAGAAAATGCAAACTTACCAGAGACTGTTAAAGCCCCTCTGATTTTTCTGTGTTCTCAGGGGTCCCCCAACCCCTTTGGTCACACAATTATTCAATGACAGAAGCAAGAAGAGCATCTGAGCCCCTGACCCCCTAACCACTAGACCACATAACTACTACTATCTCTAAGAAATCTTCCTTCCCCTAGTAGCGGTTGAGAATGTGATTTGCTCAAGTGTTTCTTTGCTTTAACAATACGCAAAGAAATACAAACCACAATTTATCTTAATGCTAGTAACCAACCAGAGACAAATATACCAATATTTGCCACAAACAAGTGGCATGGGCCCAGATGACACTCACTTCACAGTAAAATCCAGCCACTTCTGGAGTGGAGACTAACAGCTGTTAACATTTACCTGGTTAGCGTCTTGACAGCAGCATTCACATCCCCATCCTGGACCATCACTGTTCTGGCAATAAATTTCAGGTGATGTGTCATTTTGACTGTTCCTGAAGAAGCCTAATCACAGAGTTAGAAGGCTCGTTAAGGTATTTCTGGCTCCTGATATTTGTGGAAGCCACTGAAGTGGAGGCTGAAACCTAAGGGGAAAAGAAATCCCATAATGTAACAGATTTCTAAACAGCCATTTCTCCTGCCTCTTCCAATTAATGTGTAAGGTGCAGAACAATTAATTAGAGTAGACACAAAAGTATTTCCATTTAACCAGAACACTTTTGTCCCTGTTAACAGCAAACTTCCGCACACCAGCAGCTTTCCTGAAAATGCTACTTGATGTGCCCCAGATTTCCTCAGTCAGAACCTTGCTTGTCCAGCGCTGACCACATTTCTAATGACTATATCTTTGAAGCTGCTCTTTAAAAAATGATAGCTGTAAAGTAGCTAAGGGGCTGAGTTGGCTGTCAAAGGCAAAGGAAGCATTTGTGAAAACAAGGGCCTAAAGATCACAATTATCCAGCCCTAAGAACTGCACAAGGTATTTTAGCAACATCCTTTCTGAGGGATCCCTCTTCAGCCCCCCAGCTGGTGTGTGTGTGTGTGTCCGTCCATGTAGTCCGCCGACCTAGCATTTCTCACCCCCGGGATTGGGGGGGTCCTTTCGCCCTACCCCGCTGGCTCCTTCCCCCAGAGCTGGGGTTACCCCGGCACTGGATCCCCCTTCTCCCCGCCCCACCCGACCCCAGCCCGGCCCCGCCTCCACGCGAGCCCGGGGATCCCGAGCGGCCTCCGCCGCAGCCGAACCGCGGCCTGGTCGCTCGCGGGCCCAGCCCTGCGAGACTTACCTACCCGAGCGGCCCGCGGCCTGGCTCACCGCCGCCACTCGCCACACCGCCGGAACCGGAACCGGAACCGGAACACAGCACCGCCCCCTGGAAACCATGGCAACCCTGCCAGCCCCGCCTAGTACTGCGAGGCGGGGTGTTATGGGGCCGGAGGCCAGAGCAGGGTTGGGGGGGGAGGGGCTGGGAGGTGTCAGGGGGTCAGGGCAGGGGAGGTGCTGGGGGGCTAGAGCAGGGGGCTGGGAGGTGTCAGGGGGTCAGGGCAGGAAGCCAGGGCAGAGGGTTGTGGGGGCTGGGAGGTGTTAGGAGGATCAGGGGACGGGGAGGTGTTGGGGAACTAGGGCTGGGGTTTGGGGGGAGCAGGACCCAGGAGGTGACGAGGGGATCAGGCAGGAAAATGTTGGGGGGGCTGGGACACGCGTTGTGGCTCAGGGTCAGAAGTGTTGGTAGGGTTGTTGTGGGACCTAAGGTTTGGTCAAGGAGTTGGAGGGGGCCAGGGCAGGGGTTGCAACCCATAATAATGGCATGCCAAACATTAGCCCAGCCCTTCTCCCATTTTAGGAGCAGGAACAGTAATTGTATACCCCATAATTTTTGTTTCTGGAGCCGAGGGACAGAGTTATTCTTGCCTCCCCTGATGGTAAGGGCAAAGTTCTTGGCTTCAGGCATTCCCAGATCATGAGCCAGGCCCCTAAAAGCATAAGATGGAGTGTTTTTGTTTGTTTTGTTTTAATAAGAAGGTTGCGGGGAGGAGGGGGCGTCTCTTTATTTGCCTTCTGGCTGTTGAGCCTTTACAGTGCACTCGGATCACGGCTTCAAGAGCTTTTCTTCTCAATCACAAGGCCTTTTATTGAGATGAAGGCTGAGATTCTCACTTCATCACATGACGGCAAGAGCTCGGGCTTTAAGAAAAATACCGAATATTGCCAGATTCACAAGGAAATCACAAATGTTGGTAATATTGGGCTATAGTAACCCTCCTAGTATTTCATTGTGAGGGAGGGGATGTTGTTGGCACTTGGTGTGGAGTTACGAGCTTAGGCATTTCTTCTTTTTTCAGGGAAGGCCCCTCCTCCATTTATTTTCCCAGGGCACTCCATAAATTGCATGGATGCCCAGGATCAAGTCTGGGGTGGGATCCTGGGAAAGCATATTGTGTTGCACATGAACAGAGCCACAGTGATTTAAGAGAAAGCTCAAAATGTGTCAGTTTAAATCAAACCCTTATTATGAGGAAGCTTCAAAAGACTGAGTTCTTGCATGAGTAGAGAGGATACGTTTGCCTAGACCTGTCCCTAGAAATTTCCTGGAAAACCCTCAACATTAAAACAAACAAGGAGTCTTGTGGCACTTTTAAAGACTAACAAATGTACTTATCCCATGAGCTTTCATGGGCGAGATCCCACTTCTTTGTTTTGCGGAATTAGATTAACACGGCTACCCCCTCTGGAACCGCTTTGCTGCAAAAGTTCAGTCTTGTCTTGTTTGTTATTTCATATTGGCCTTTAAAACTTACAACACTGTTCAAGGTTTACGTTGGCCACATCTGCCCCAGAGAAGTTACAAACCCACTATATTACATAAACTTTGCATTTATAATACAATGAACTGCAAAGCTGTTTAAATTCAATTCGGTAAGATCTCCTAATGCTATTGCAGGAAGTTGCCATGCTATCACAAGTTCCATTCCTAGCTCAGGCACTGATCAGCTGTGTGACCCTGGGGCAAGTCATTTTGTATCTCTGAGCCTCAGTATTCCCATTTCTAAATTCAGACTGGAAATAAGGCCAGACATTTTGAACATTAAGGGCATTTAACCATTGAAACAGTTTACCAAAAGTTATGGTGAATGCTGCATCATTGGCAATATTTAAATCTAGAGCAGATGCTTTTCTAAAATACCTGCTGTAGTTCACACTGGAATTATTTCAGGGAAGTACTATGGCTCACTTACATTGGGGGTCCACCTGGATGATCATAGTGGTTTCTTCTGGCCTTAGAGCCTATGAAGCTATGAGTAAAATAGGTCAAATAATACTAACCCTGCCTTGGGGCCTACGATCAGAATCAATTAAAGTGTGTAAAATGCTTTGAGATCCTCCAGTGAGAGAGGCATTTTTGTTGAACAGGTTCTGAAAGGTCATATTATCTGTCACTGTTTATCACTCACTCCATCAAACCATTTTTTTCTTGACAACCAGGGAGTGGTAGGAGAAACGCTAGGCCACTACAAATCAGATGTCTGTCACACATACTCCATGGGATCCTCTGTCAGCTCATGCTGAGTTTGATCAATTTCACATTAACATATGAGAAAAGTCATTGTTCCGCAGAGTAGTATTGGAACAAAATATCCTTCCTATGAGGCAAGTGCCAAAACAAACGGACCGGGAGCAAAAGAAGTGTTGGTGATACATTCCAGATAGACAGTCTCCCCCTGACCCAATAACTGAAGTCCTCTGAAACAAGTTCAGCATGCTGGGCAAAAGAAACAAGGAGTCCTGTGGCACTTTTAAAGACTAACAAATTAATTTATTACACCAGCATTTCTGGGAGAAAATCCCACTTTGTCAGACGCTTTGAACATGCTGGGCCAGTTACCTATGCACTGTCTCACCAGTGGGTGTCATCCACACCTTGGAAACCCCATTGCTAATGGAGAGAAGGCAGTTCAATGTCTCTTCACTCCTTTACTGAGACCATTCTCCAGTAAGTATTCCAGTACATTTCCCTGTGTAAACAAGCCCTTACACATTTTAAATGTAACCACAATACCCTGGCCCCTAGTCAGCATAATTTGCACAGACTTCAACCTGCCTACCTAGCCTTATCAAATGCCTAAGAGAAAAAAACAAATCTTGTAACGTACAGGAGGTTAACAAGCCCAGGATCTGATGGACTGAGGTAAGGATGGCGTTCCCTTCATACAGATAGCTAGCAACAACCCCTTTCCAGTTTAAACCAAGGACACCTCATCTCAAGCGCCTCCACTGATAAAAACAGCAGTTGGATTACACATGGAGAGAGGCAGCCTCTCAAACAGAGAAGGCCTAAATCATATGGGACTCCATTCTCCAATCCCACTTCATTAAAAGTGTTGGGAATACCTCAGGACGATTCCTAGTTTGGGTTTTGTGTTGGCAAAATAAAATCAGGCTGGAAATCTCACTCATGAGATTTCTGGAATCAGCAGAGACCAGGGATACCATGAAAACAGACTTTCTTGCCATATCCTGGTGCTTCAGTGTCCCATCAAGTTCTAGCCCGCACTGGGGCTCAGGAATGAACAACAAGGCAGGGATTAATCAAACATTTCAGGACTTTCCAACAATCTCCATTTGAAAAGCAATGACTTCAATGGCCATGAAGAATGTAGGCCCCAATACGCCCTGCTGCTCCTTGCAGACAAATCTCTGAGGTCATATGGTTGTGCATGAATGCAGGGGTTTGCCAGCACAGAGCAGCTTCCAGGATCATGGCCTTGGTTATTAAATCTTCAGTGAACCTTGAACATGCATCTATTTGCTGCTGAGAGGGCAGGAAAGGGAAAGGAGAAACCCAGGGAGAGTGAAGATTTTTGTCACGTCTCCTGTTGGCTCTCAGATTCGTGCCAAGTCCAATCAATATCATATAAATACTATAGCAGCTTTTCAATTACAAACCAATTGTCATTGTGGGAGTTACAAGTGGAGTGTATAAATTCAATAAGGCCTGAAATTTGACAACCATGCTCTCTCAGGAATGAATATTACTGGGGTGATTGGTTTTGTTTTTAAATAAGATCTGAAGAGGGAAGATGGTGGGAGTCAGCAAGTGGTCTGAAACCAGGAGCGGAAGCCAGGATTATAGAGTGCTGTTTTTGGGCTCTGACACTGACTTGCTTTGTGACCTAAGCCAAATCACTTCAACTCCCTCTGTCTCAGTTTTCCTCCCATGTGTAAGACAGAGAGGATAACCTTTCCCAGATTGGTAGCAGAGATGGTTACAGTTAAAGTTGTTCATGGTTGCAAAGTACTTCAGAAAGACAACATACTAAGTATTATTATTACCAGGTCAATAATCTATGGACTAAAATGGGTTTGCACAACACACAAATTAGAATGGCTCCCTGGGAGGCATTCTACTCTATTGAGTTAAAATCCGCATTTTAAAAAGCGCCTACATCCACATTTGCTTAGCAGACTGGAAGAGCTCAGTAGGGGACCTCTAAATGACAAATCAAGGCATAACAGCTTTCCATGCATTGTCTTTTGGGTTTGAGGATTTTTAAAAACTCCTGTTAAAAGGATACAGTCGCACCTCAAACATCACTCACCTAGCCTGCAAAGTGATCTCGGGGTCCCCATTTATTCCTCCTCCATTTTTTCTCATAGCTTCTTTTTCTCATAGCAAAAGATGTTTTTCTAGCTGACCAAGCTCCTCTTCAGATTGAAACTGGGGGCTTTGAATTAGTAGCTGGGCTTCTTTCTATCTCTCACCTCATCAGCAGTAATAAAAAGAGCCTTCAGCCAAAACTAGCAGAGGATTCTGCTGAGGACATGAGGCAGAATGAACCCCAATTTGCTTGCCCAGAGCCGCGTTGTCTGCTGCTGAGTCCATGAGAGGAAGCACTTTTTCAGATGGGTCCCAGAGGCAGAGATGACTCAGAAACCTCTGGGGAGACAAAGGGGTCAGTTTTACATCACATTTCAGAGAAGACCCACATTTTTGTGTGTGTGGGTATGAATTTATGGTGACAGCTCCCCAGCCCTGGAGACCCCAAATCCTTTGTGTATCTGCAGAACAGATGGCAGCAAGGTGAGACTTCCAGTGTGATCTGATCAGCGTGTCTCGATCCCAACCTGGAGGCTGAGGAGAGCTGTGTCCATAGCCCATTGATGGCTTGGCCTCTTTGCTGAGATGGCCAAGAAGGGCCCAGTTAGCACCCTTGTCATGGCTAGCTGCGCTTGATTAATCATTCCCAAGCATGTTCTCCCTCTCTCATTGTGAGCCTAGACTCTGGTGTAGGTCATATGTAGGATTTTAAGTCACCGTGAGGCTAATCGCACCAGACAGCTGTAAACATTCGGTGGTCTCCGCTCCAGGGTATGAGTGGGATTCTGACCCTGCCATCTCCACATCCCACATAGCCCAGAGCATGCTGACAGGGCAGCTAAGCCATGCAGTAGTATTCCTTAAAAGCAAAAGACTCTGATGTTCCTTGAAGGATAGCGTCTCCCCTTCTGGGTCTCCATGGAAACAGCCATTTGGTCTAATTCGTGCCTCGTCTTTTCCCTTGCTCCACTGAGCATTCATCTTCAATAATTCACATCAGCAGCCCCCAGCCCAGCAGGGGAGATTGGGAAAAAAGCCCCACACAGGCTAGGCAGAATGTAAGTCGTGTCTTGACAAGGAAAACAACTCTATTTTCGGCTTTGGACTTTACAAGCCTTTTTTAAAAAGCTCCAGTCCAAGAGAGCAGCCAGTTTTCATTCTTCAGCCCACAATCCTACCTGTCCATGGCCTCAATTTAAGTCTTTGGAGACTGGGGACATATAGAAACATCCCTCTTGAGCAGTCAGTTGCAGGGAATTATTTGCATTTCCAGGCTTAATGTTTCCCTGTGCAGCTTTACTAAGGCGGTGCTGAATTCTCAGTGATATGACTGAGCTGTGGGGATGCTTGGCCCAAAATCAGCTCAATGTCTTCTCTGTTTCTGGAGGAGGGCTAGAAAACAGAGGGAGCCCTGGCACCATCCCATGCACCCATCATTGCTCCAGCAACTCATTGCTTTGTGGCGGTTGGTGGCCTCGGCGCTTGGTGAGGCTAAACTGAGAGGAAGATGTGTACAGAGTTCGCATCCAGCACCAGGAAAGCATCACCTGTCCAGACGCCAAGCACTGATTTGCCCACCCTCCCTCCAAGGAGCTCCCCATGATGAGGACAAAGCAGAAGTCCAGCTGGTTTGAACTGGGGATGAAGCCATTTCAGTTCGTGTCACACTATCATAGCCCATCCCTCCCAATCTTCACCTTTAGCATGGCCCGTGGGTGTCTGGAAGCCATCTTAGTCATAAGACCAGTGAAGGTGAAAGAGGCCATGAGTAGGGAGCAAGCAGCTTCTGTGCAATCACTTGTAGGCCTGGGTATGCCCAATTGCTCAGCGCAGACAAAACTCTAGGCCACATACCTTCTCATGGTTCTGCATGAACACCGGGGTCTGCCAGCAGAGAGCAGCACACAGGACACTTGCAGAAGCAGCTGTGTATTATCTTAGAACTAACCCAACTCTTTGGCCAACCCTTGAACTCAGGCCCCAAACCTTGGAAGCATAGTGTTGGCTCATCATTTAAAAAAACAAACTTTCTCCCACCCTTCTGTGCTGCCCAGGTCCTATGAATCATGTAGGAAAGAGCTTTGGTGGACAACTACTGGCTCTGAATCAAGAAGTTTGGATCCTTCAAATCATCAGCCAAACAACTGGGCGTTAATCCAAACCTTGAATCACCCATCATTGCCCAAGACACAAGGGCCAAATTCCAGCAAATTACACCCCCTCATGACTGAAATCAAGGTGAAATCCATGCAAGGACTTTGCCCAGACTGTGCCACTCAGGCTATGTACACACGATCAAATTAAAGCGCAACATGGCAATCATGCTATAAAAAACACGTGACCTTTATTGCGGGATAGCGCGTACACGTCTCTCCTTGCAACGCAACAGAATTCTTTGCAATATCGTGGTGTAGCGCAATGAATTCTGGGCACCTATCCCATAGTTCAATTTTCCCTGAATCGGCACTTGGAATCCTGGGATGAAGGAAAGGAACGCAAAGCGTCATGGGTAAACTCTCAGTTTCCCGTGGTGCACTGTGTTCCCCTTGCGTCTTCCTCGTTGCCAATAGCAACTCGCGCCTATTTTCAACAGTGCAGTGCTGCACTACTTGCGAGCAATCACAACTGCGACAGCATGGATCCTGCTCTAATCTCCACTGTCGCCTTCAGCATTCTAAATACATCTCGGCTGGTTGCTCAGTACGCAATGAGCTCTGAATCAGACGAGGACACTGAGGAGCAGAGGCTGATCAATGCCTTGCAGAGCAACAGCACCGCATTGCTCAGCTCCTTCACCGATCATCTGCACACGGTGCAACGCCATTTCTGGTCGTGAGAGACGAGCACCGAGTGGTGGGATCGCATTGTTATGCAGCTGTGGGATGACGAGCAGTGGGTACAGAACTTTCGAATGCAAAAAGCAACCTTTTTGGAACTGTGTTCAGAGTTGGCCCCTGCCCTGCGACGTAAAGACACCAACATGAGGTCTGCCCTAACCATGGAGAAGTATGTTGCAATAGCTGTCTGGAAGATGGCGACTCTTGACTGCTACCGGTCGGTTGCAAACCAGTTTGGAGTTGGGAGGTCCACCGTCAGATTAGCCCTCTCACAAGTGTGCCGAGCCATCTATCGTGTTCTGCTACGGAGGATGGTGACATTGGGCAATGTTTGTGAGATTGTGGACGGCTTTGCTGCCATGGGATTCCTTAACTGCGGAGGAGCAATAGATGGCACACATATCCCGATTTTGGCTCCAGACCATCCCGCAACTGAGTACATCAACAGGAAGGGCTACTTCTCCCTGGTGCTGTGAGCACTCATGGATCACAAGGGGCGTTTTACGGACATCAATGCTGGGTGGTCAGGAAAGGTGCATGATGCCTGCATTTTCAGGAACACTGGTCTGTACCGGAAGCTGTAAGAGGGTACCTTCTTCCCAGATCAAAAAATTACTGTGGGGGATGTGGAGATGCCCATAGTCATCCTCGGAGACCCAGCATACCCACTGATGCCATGGCTCATGAAGCCGTACACCGGGAACCTAGATCGCAGCAAGGAGCAGTTCAATTACAGATTGAGCCGCTGCAGAATGACTGTAGAGTGTGCCTTCGGCCGTTTAAAAGGGCGCTGGCGCTGTTTGTATGGGAGGCTGGACTTGAACGAGGACAACATCCCTGCTGTAATTGCGGCGTGTTGTGTCCTTCAGAACATTTGTGAAAATAGGGGAGAAAAGTTTTCCCCAGGATGGGCTATGGATGCACAGCGCCTTGAGGCAGCATACGAACAGCCAGACACTAGGAGTATTAGGGGGGCCCAACGAGGAGCTGCTCGCATAAGGGAGGCACTCAGGGAGCATTTCAATGATGCCCTCCCATAGTTCACTTCAAGGACGCATCAAGTGCACCTTATGAGATTTTCACTGTGTACAAATAAAGCCACTCTTCAAATTTTTTTTTACTGTTTTTATTAAAAGATGAAAGGTGGGGGGGAGGTGTTACAGGTGGGTGTAGCTGCGGGTCTCTAAAAAGTAGCTCTGTGAGGGACTGGATGTTGCAGTATACCAGGGGGACGGGTGGCCTTCAAAGAAATGCTTTGAAGGACTACGGGGTGTGGGAGGCAGACACGGCTGAACTGTCTGGAGTGGAGCCCGTACATTAATCGCCTGGGTCTGCAAAGCAATCATGCTCTTGAGCATGCTCCTTCATGACGCTTATCAGTTCGTCCCCATGTTTCTGCCTCCTCTGTTGGGATTCCTCTCTCCAAGCTCGATTCTCCCTCGCGGATGCCTCTGTTGTTTTCATCAGCTCCTGAAACATATCCTCCCTGTTTCTTCGAGCACGCCGCCGAATGTTTCTCATGAGGTCAGCTGGGGTAGACACCAGCCTTGTGAAGGTCAAATCTAATAAAAAAAATAACAATAAAGCTATTGTTAACACATAGCATAGATAACCAATGTAACCTTCCAGTAGCACATTTCACTGGAAGGTACAGAGCAGTCAACATCCAATGCTTCGCTGAAGCGGACAAGGTACATCCTAATAGAAACCTTACTGGGGGCTAACATTCTGCACAGGGCACACAGATGGAACCCGATATCTCTCTCCTCAGAGTGCCCTTGCCAGCTAGAATACATATCCTACATGCCACCGGATGCAAGCCAGGACCGTATGCTGCTGCATTGGGTGCTGCCATGGTTCCCAGTACTGTGCTTTGCAGCTGGCGAGGCTGAGTATCCTTATACGGGAGCGTAGACACAAACGCTCTCCCATCTAACCTGAGTAGGACGCTCTGGAGGTACATTGAGGAAACCTTTAGTGACCTAAATACAGATGATTTTTTTGACAATCACTGCTTGTGCTGATGCACTTCTAATGAATGCAGAGTAAAGGGCATGCACAGCGGGGACCGAGACAGCAAGCACCCCCGCCCCGGACAATGATATTTTAGCAGGAGCCATAGCTGCACGAAAGAGAAACTTACCTGAACCCCCCTCTGCTGCCTCAGAGGACACGCTGCAATTCATGTCTTGGATGGACGTCTCAGCGGGGGTGCAGAAGAGCTCCTGGCTACACGCTGTTGCGCTTTCCTCCAGGTCATCCTCCATCTCCTCCTCCTCATCCTGCTCGGCTCTGGCATTCAGTGGAGAAGGGGGGGCTGATGTGTCCACAGGACTCTGCACTGGTTGTGGGGTCCCCTCTGAGGATGGCTTTGATCTCCTTATAGTACCTGCATGTAGCAGGCGCTGATCCCAAACAGCGGTTTGCCTCCTTCGCTCGGTGATAGGTTATTCTTAGCTCCTTCACCTTTGATCTGCACTGCACAGTGTCTCTATCATAACCTCTCTCTGACGTGGCCCGAGAAATTATGCCAAATGTATCGTAATTTCGCCGGCTGCCGCGTAGCTGTGTCTGCACAGCGGACTCTCCCCAGATGCTGATCAGGTCCAGCCCCTCTGCCGTGCTCCAAAGTGGTGCGCGTCTTCCACGATGGGCCGCCATTGCTAGTGAAGCTCGGAGCTGCACTCCACTCCACGAGGAAGAGAACAGGAAGTGAAACAGAGGAAAAATTCGAAAATCCCAGGAATCGAAACAAGGCGGGGACTGTTTTGTCACGGCCACAGAGCGGGTGGGGGGAAGACCAGAGAGGACAACTTTGGAATGCTGGGACAGTTCCGGAGGCCAATCATTGCGCGGTAAGCATACACACGAGTCGAAAGACGCAACAGCTGTTCCGCGTTAACTGCTACCACCCTCGTCAAGGTGGTTTTTCTATTGCACTCCAAAAGGGCTGTTGATGCGCAACAGCCCTATTGCACGTGTGTACGCTGTTGTTGTTATCGCACGGTAATGACTGTTAATGCGTGATAAAGTGATCATGTGTACATGGCCTCAGTCAACGAATCAGCAATCACCCGATTTAGAACAGACAAGCCACACAACAGAAATCACAGCATGACCATCACGGTAGTGACTGGAAAAGGCTTTGTAGTCCTTTGAACAGAAGAATTTCCAGGGCGTTGAGAGTTGTCCATTGCTTTGGAAACTTCACAGCTGTTTCACGCACCTCTTGGGGAGTGTACTGGCCTCAGGTGAGAAGGCCGAAGGGCTGAAGCCCACATGGGGTCATCTTGCCTACAATCACCCTGTCTAATAGCAGAGAGCAGCTGGTTGATGATACATGCTGACAGGGCACGTTGCCATCCCCCACTGATTGACATTGAATATGAGCTGATCTGATTCCAAGGTCACACTTCATATGAATTGGTTTTCTTCCCCCTCACCACTCCCTGCGTTGATGAGAGGCTGATGAAATGAGGAAAGGCATTGCAATATTCTGTAGCTGCAGGGAGTGGGGCGTTGGTGATGAGATATAGAGCCTTTCCCACCAGTTGCCCAGTTTGAATGTAGCTTTAGTTGAAAGGCGCTCCTCTTGGATTGCTGGCCAGTGGCTTGGCTGAAACTCATTGATGGATAGGGGTGAGTGTCAGAGAAGCCTGTACTTGGCTCAGCAAAAATCCAGGAGACTGAGTTGGCACAGACACCAAACTAGCTCCAATTTTTGATGTGCCTAACCCCATAGCATCATGATAGCACCTCTCTCTTACTTCCCATCACTGTCCTTCCCAGGCAGGGTTGCTGCATACTGGCCCAGGAAGCTGCAATGCAACCTTAATCATGCTGTGGCTGGAAAACAACGGTTCAGTGTTCACCATTTAAGGTTTTTAATCACAGAGGTCACGAAGATTCACCAGCACTTCACGTACAATACTACAGTGCCAGAGAAATGGAGCCAACTCTTCAGTGGAGGGGAGTAAGTAACAGACACAGGGCAGGCAGGTGGGAAATTTGGGCCATGAGCTCCGAGACAAATCGCTCTGCTACCAGGAAGCTTTAAAGCGAATGCAGAGCAGACAAGATGGTGATCTAGATTAAACCACATGACCTTCTTTTGATCCATTTTGGAAAGGTGGAATTGACCTGCTGGGACTTGACTGATCCCAGAGTCGGGTAGCTCAGCTCAAGAGGTTTGGTGCACTCTATGGCATCACTGCTGTTTTGAGGGTGCTGCAAACCCACAATGCCAGTTTCCCCTTGTTCTTTACACTCCACAGTGACATAAAACAGCAGCTGCCTAATAAAATAACGCCAAGCCCTGGTTAAACCTGTGAGTGCAGATTCTTTGTGGAGGTAATAAAGGAGCAGGAGCCTTGATCTGTGCTCTGGCCAGACATGTGCTTTGCTTTGCAAGTCACAGCACGGTCTGAGGCCTGGCCCCATCCAGGGTGTCAAAAGCACGACCGCTCTGCTGAATCCAGTTCTCCCGCATTACGCAAGGCACGCTGGCAGCCACAGTGACACGCAGGGAACTGGTTGTGCTCCAAACCAAAAGAGACTGTGTCAGCACGGAGTGCAGCAGGTGGGACATGGGGCTGGCCTTGATCCTTTCCCAGCCGCAAGCAGGCCCCGTGCATGGGACACCACGCGCCTGCCTACCGAGCAGGTTTAATCACCAAGCACAAACGATGGAAAGAGATTGTGGAGGAGGCAGCCACCCACCCTCATCTTTACCTCTTTATGCCTCAGAGGCAGCTCGTCAAACAAGGTGAGGCAACACCTCCCCTGGGCAGCTCCCCTCCCCCCGCACCAAGGCAGTGCAGCTAATGTCCTCCGTCCCAGGAGACAGCTGAGTGAGCACTGAAGCTGCAGGAAGGCTCCCACACGGCTCTCTACAGTGGCTGGGCAAGCTGCTTTCTCTGCATATTGGGCACGGATACAACAGCCAGCTGTTACAAGGGATCCCATGGGCTGGTCCATGTTTTATAGGAGGGGCTTGTTTTCCCCTTCTCTCATGATCATATTTAAATGGTCAGTTCTTCCTCGGGGCAAGCAGCCCTGCCGCACTGGGGTCCTGGCCCGTGACTGGAATGCCTAAGTGCTACCATAATATACCCAAAAGCATTAAAAAAAATGTGCAGCCCCTAGCACCATGGGGTCCATTTCCACAAATGGAGTGTCTAAGAACTACACAATGGGCTCCTGCTTTAAGGCTGGGGTGACCAGCCCCAACAGCATTGCAAAGAACATTTACTAGGTGAAGGTGCTCATTTACCCAGAAGGCTCGTTAGCAAAGCGAGCAGAAATTTCATTCAAAATGTTTTTAATCAGGCCTCTTTGAAAAACAAGTTTCGGTTGCAAGAATGAAAATTTCCACTGCCAGGAAGGAGTTGTGTGCTGTTTTTGGAAAACCAACAGTTGGAAAAAAAATTGGGCTGGGGTTTAATGAAAACTTAAAAACTTTTTGTTAGTGAGAACAGTCTGCCTCTGAGAGCTGCTGGCTTTAATGGATAGTTTACCTTCTTACATTATTATTCTCTATTATTGGAGGTCTGCAACCACAGTAGCCTTCCGTAGGATCTTCAGCAAAGCTCTTGATGGCCTTTGATCCACCCAGGATACCCCATCATCTATCCAGTACCTTTTTTTTGTTTCATGTTAAAAGTGCCACAGGACTCGTTTGTTTTGCCATCATCAGCTTTCCTTTTCAGCATCCCTAAAACATACATCACCCACCGAATCTCTGAAAATGTGCCTGCAATACAAACTGAATCTTCCTTTTCAGAAAAATCTCTGCCAAGCATTTCCTGAATTCCAATCCACTCTAATAGGTTTCCATTGGACAGTTTATTCCCAAAAAATATAAAGGGACATTTTATCAAGGCTTATTTTAGATTTTCAAACCCTCGTTCTGTATTGTAAAACATACATCAGAAGACTGTCAACAAAGATCAGCACACATCCTTGCTTAAACAGGGATTTGCGAAACCATATTGCAACATGTTCTTCAAGCACCGAGCAGGCAGCTTTGATCCTTCACATCTCCCCTTGAAATCAAAACAGCTCTAAGAGCGACATACACCTGCAATGCAGTCCAGCTCTTGCGGGTCCTTGTGAACGCGTTTTGGGTTAGGCAAGCACGATGCCTTTCGAACCTCAAGTCCACTTTTTGCCTTAACAATAGGAACTTTCTGGAGCCAAATAATTAGGACCATGGGCTAAGCAAGTAATTGAGCATCTTTCATTTATTCAGTCTGAACCGGTGTAGATTTCAGTACGACACTGCTGGGATCCCGTTCTATTATGTGGCCTAGGCTGGGCAAGTAGTGAAGTGGGAGATAGTGGAGCAATGGTTCTCAACCATTGTGTCAGGACACATTATTGTGTCACCATACAGCAGGGTGTCGTGGAGAGCCAGGGAGATGGCTGGGTTTGGCCTGGAGGGAGTGGGCTGGTGTGTCCTGCAAAGTTGCAATACATGGCCAAGTGTGCCACGACCCACAAAAAGTTGAGAACCACCGTGCTGGAGGACACATTAGCAACTCAGTTATTACATACTTGCATCAGAAGTCCCTTGAAGAAGAGGCTGTCATTTTGTCCGGTGGTTCTAGGGCACCTAGCAGCACACACTCCTAGCCTATGGAAATGCAAATTAAAAAAAAAATAATACTCTCACCTCCAAGTTCATCCTGAGCCAGTGCTGTAGCTTGGGGATGGAAGATGCTGCCTGCTGTTCTCACTTCCTCAGGTGACAAGACAAGCAAAATCCTGACCCCTTGTCATCACTGAAGATCCCATGCCAATAATTGCAAGAGTTCTGGCATACAACCCAAATTCCCATTCCAGCGCTTACAGTTCACCTGCCTAAATTCCCCTGGTTATTTCTAGCATTGTTTTTCCATTTTCTCCCTGGAATGTGTTGTTGCCTGCTGAATAGTGGCCACGTCCACTCCAGAGCTAGGTGCAGCTTTGGCAGCAGGTGAAGCGAGCCCTCAAGTTTCCCTAAAGTCATGGGATACAGCAGAACAAAAGGCACCGTAACAACGCACGGTATTAGGGAAATGCTTTGTTCAACCATCCAGGTGAGCTGAGCATGCAAGGAGGATGTGTGATACCTGGAAAACATAATGCCCAGCCACTCCTGTCTTATACAAGAGCAACACATTCTCCTGGGAGAAGGCGTTAATAACACAGCTAGCCCTACTATCTATGTCCCCCCACAGCCTCCCAAAGATGCACCAGGTTCTGTGTCATCTAGTTAAATATGTATTGGGAAAAGAGATGCTTTGAACCGCAGGCCAGGTCAGATTACTCTGCAGCAGGCAGTACCAACTAGGTACGTTAACAATACCGTATACAAATATTATCCTTCTACAGATGGATAACCTGAGTCACAGAGAGAGTGGATTTGTCCCACAGCCATCTGCAGAACTGAAAATAGAACCCAGGAATTCTGTGCTCTAAGTCCAATGCCCAAAATATGCATGGCAATTTATCTGCCTCTCTGGGGAGGGTGCAAGTCTTAGTTAATGGAGCTCACACTGACCTGAAGGGCTCTAGAGAAGCACAAAGGACTACAGCGGCTATGGGACAGGAAGGGGAAGTGTATCCCCACCATAGAGCATTGATCAACAAAGATTGCATTCGTCTGGAAACTGATTTGGTTTAAACATTTTAATAACATTAAATTTGTTCCTTCTGGAAGTTTATCAGGCTTTTACACAGGCATGAAATGTTTTACTTTAAAAAAAGGCAGAAATAATAATTAAAAAAATTTCACACATTGTGGGAAGTGCATATAGCCAAATATCAAGAGTAATACATAGGCCCTTTCCTTGCCAACAGTTCTGACTCTTGATTCCCAGTCCAAGCAGCTGCTTCCCGGGGTTCCTTACTGGACATGGGCAAGTGAGGCAAAGATTTGGAATGGCTGCCTGGATGCTGGCCAAAAACATAGCTCCCAGCTGTCATGGCCCCAGGCAGACTCTGGCATCTTGAGGGCTCTCCCGCACCCGGAAGTTGCTTGGGGTGGCAGTAGATGGGAGAGCTCTTGTTGGGAGTGACAGATGTCGAGCGGAAGAAGGGTGCGGAGGCCTCCAGGTTGCTGTGAAGGAAGAGAATGACACCGCAGGCATTTGGTCCGAGAAGGGCCTGGCTGAAAGCAGCATTCAAGTGCCCTAGGTTTGCCAGCCCAAGTGGTGGGTTGCAGATTGGTGAGGTGTGCATCCAGGTCAAGTTCATAGCAGACCAGTCAGCCAGAAAGCATGCCTGCTCCCTCCATGCTGCGCTGGCTTTGCCGTTGGCTGGTACCGGGTCCACGAGGTGCGTTTGGTGAAGCTTCTCCACAGGAGGGCTTTGGGCGGAGTCTTTGCTGGGCACCGCCTGCTTCACTACGGAGCTGTCTGCTGCTGAAGGTTTGGGGTGGGGCTGCTAGATGTGAAGGGAGAAACGGGGGCCATCTTAGACTGGGACAGTGCTGACTATCATGAGCCTCTGCTGTTACAGCCATGCTGGCCAGACCACGGGGCCTCCCCGCAAGGCCTACAGATGTGGCAAGTGCAGATTAGGAGGAACCCACAGCTGTGCAACTAGTGAGAGACCAGCGTTCCCACGGGGAGACCAGACAGCCCTCTCAGCAATGCACCACCCTCACTGATACCAGGCAAACCCCTATACGGCCCACTTTACCCATGTCCCCAGTGAGGCAAGTGCTACAGATCCTCCCGTCTCAGCCAGCATCCTTCCTGCCAGACCCAGCAATACACCCATTCTGCTGGAGCAAAGCTTTTTACATGCTGCAGCTCTGCTAGTCATTCCCACCCCTCTCCCTGAGGCAGCTACCTTCACCCTGTGAATGGCACAACGTTATAAGCCTAGAGAACCCTCATCCATGGGTCTTTAATCCAAACACAAAAGGAAGGGCTCAGATAGTCCATCAAGGAAGCCCCTTTACCTTTGCCAGCTTGCGTGCATTCTCTGCTGTACCGGACTCAGGACAGGAGCTGTTCAAGGCAACGTGAGGGAACCAAACTTTCAGCATCACTTCTACCTGTAGGAGAGTGCCCAGGTATCGCTCCCTGCAAGACAAGAAAAGAGACTGGGTAGCTCTCTTGCCAGGAGAGAGAGCTGTGCATAGTTTTAACCTGAGGAGCCCAAAAGGCTCCATCATAGCCGGGTGCCTGATGCGACCATCATGCAATTGCTGCAGAAAAGGAGAGTCAGTCTGATACACACAAAGAGGCAGTCAGGTTCCTGGCAGCAAGATGACGGCCTCGTTATTCAATACGGCTGCATTTCTTTCAGAGAGGGATGCCTCCAAAACGTGCCAAGTTCCACTAAGAAAGGACTCAATTTGTTAGAGCTGGACTTTGTGTGTGAAGGCACAGAATATCAGAAATGCAGTGTTTTGACGCTCCCCTCCCCTTTGCCCAAAAGACACGTCTCAGTCAATCCCCAGAGATTTAAAGACTTCCTTCTGCAACAGGACTAGAGATTTAAATTGAGAAAAGGGACGGGGGCAAGTAGTTTGTGGTTTCAACACAGCCAGGACTTGGCTAAGTGCAAGAGGCCCAGAGGCATTTCCTAGGCTGCATGTGACAGTGTGGTCGAGCACCGCAAGACACTGGTGACAGCTGCCAGTGCAAGGATCCACCGCCAGAAGTGGTTGAGAAGAATTCTGTTGTTTCTTTACTGACATGCCAGGGAGAGGTCAGACGAAGGAGTGTTAACCTGGGGGGCTTGCGAGTCGAACGACAAGCTACCTGGTGCATTGGCGCTCGCAATGCAACAGCCGTCAGGTTCAGTGGAAATTTGCTGGTTCTGCCAATACTGGGCAGAGTCTGTGCACCATCCTTCCCCCAACCAGCCCCACACAGACCTCTGCTGATCTGTGATAATGATTTTAAAGCAGCAGTGGGGGAGGCTCTTACCCCATTTCTGGCTTTTGCAGGACTCCAACTATCCTCTGAATCCTGTCCATAGCCACGCTCCGCTGGAAGCTGCTTAACCCTGGGAAAAGAAAAACCACAGCAAGGCCCAGCTATTATTTCACAGACAAACCAAACCAACTTTACTGCTCTCGGGCGCCTGGACAGAAAGCAGTCATTTCGGAAGCCAGTGCCAGGCCAATTCAGTCTCCATACTGCTCAGACTCCGATCATCCAGGAGAGACAGCTGGTGACAGTAATCACCAATTACATGCAGTGTGGACCGACCTGAGAAGCTAACCCTCAGACCCAGCTGGATGAAAAGGGCAACACAATGCTGGGGGGAGGAAGAGGGAGCCACCCTCCCCCTGCAGATATGGTCAATGCTATCGGTCAGCCTGATTTCCCTGCAACAGAAGTTCCTGCACTAGAAGTCCCTCTTAAATGCAGCCAGCATGGAAAAGATGTGTATGCTGGAGAAGCAGGAGTCCCAGGCTCTGTTAGCACCCTGTCGTGACGATCTGAAAGGCAGAAGTCACCCCACACCAGCTGCTTTCTCGCATGTTATTCCAAGCCTTCATTATTTCTTCTCAGCCAAGAGTGGGCGTGACCCAACCAGGCAGCTAGACACGTGTCTGACTGATGGAAACACACGCACACCCGGAGACACACGTGTAAACAGCACACAGAGTGAAAGGAGAGCAGGCTCCCAGCACTAAGTGGTAGGTTCACAATGAATGCCTTCTCTTTCATATTTCCAAGAGAGTTATTAGGGCAAGAAAGCAATGATTCAGACACCCGGCAGCTCCCTGGGAATTTCTCAGCTTGCTTTACAATCAATGAGGCTTACAATAGCTTTATTTACTAGGCAATTTAGCACAGTAAAACCAAGGGGCAGAAATTAAGATGAGGGACAAGGAGAGTGCTATAACCAGAAAGAAGGAATTTAGGGAAGAGGATCTGGTAAGGGGAACAAGCTAATGTCAAATGACTACACATTAGAAGATCACATCTGGTACTTCAATTCTTTTCAGGCACACACGGAGGAAGGGAAGAACAATCAGTCCTGGCTATCAATCACATTAGTAACTAAGTACTGAGCAATGGTAAAGCACCTGTATTTAGTATCCTGGAATTTATAACATCACAGACCTGAGTCATCTACCCTAGATCCTCAAATCCCTTCCCATTCCAGGGCAAGACAATGTAACCAGATTAATAACATTCAATTGAGCCATAGGACTGGGATGATGAAATATCAGCCACCATAAGTCAGGAGGTATTGGACCAGATCCTCAGTGCAAATCTGTTGACTTCAGTGGCTCTACAGCCAGGGCTCACACCCATTCTCTCAATAGCATTAAGGCTGAAAGATCCTTATCACTCACGTAGCACTTTACAAGCATCGATTAATCCATAACTAAGGACCAGATTCTGATCTCAGATGCATCAATGCAGAGGAAATTAACTGAAATCAAAGGAGTTGCTCTAAGGTAACAGAGCTCAGAAACCAGTTCTGGGATAGGGCATCTTTAGCACTGGGGTAAAGCCCTGGCTACACCCTTATGCGGAGTGAGAAATGCTGCAGCCCAACAAATGCATGTTATGAGAGCCAGTAATCCTCCTCCGGTGCTGGTTATTACAGACCATTCATCTAGTTCACAGCTTTATAAGTGCAGGGAAGCCTGGGAAATGAATCCGACACTCTAGTGCTTTCCTCAGGCATGGGCTTTCAGGCCCAGATTGCCAGGCATACTGGGGCCAGATCACCTAACATGCTCAGCCCCCAACAGGACACATGTAGCAGAGTTTTCAGATGGGCTCAGCACTCAACTTGCCGAGCTTTTACAAAACACCCAGCCTCTGGGTGAAGATCAAGCCCTTAGTGTTTTCTGTTCTCTCTCTAAATTACCCATTGCAGTGAGAGTAGCTTTAATTGCCCATCCGGTCCCTCTCCCTGTGGGACGGTCACACATGTCCCTGCCACTTCTTCCCCGGTTCAGATCTCACCCCCTCCTGAGGGTGTTTGTGTCTAACAGAAAAATGCTGGAATAAAACTTTCTGCCCTACTCCTTTCGGGGCCCCTAAAGGAACAAAGGGCTGATTGTAAGAGGGCAATATCAGCTCTCAACAGAAAGAAAAGGAGGTGGGGGAAAAACTGCACCATCCATACAAAGAACTCAGGCAAGCATTGGAAAGCTGACCCGATTCTCCTACCCTCTCAATGCCACTCCAGCAAAAAGCCTTTGCCAGTCTGGAGAAGGAGAGTGCAAAGGCCTCTGATTTAGGGATGAAAACGGGACTACAGGGAGAGAGGGAAAATAACTCTCCGCAGTTAAATAGCCGGGTGGTGGCATCAGATATGCTGGTTATGGACACATGCAAGAACAGCACGTACCTCGTTCATAGCGACCCTTCTTCAGCCCATTCAGAAGCTCCATGAGGGGCCGGATAAAGCCCTGGAGTTCCTGGCACTGCAGAGAAGGAACACAGAAAGTGAGCCAACCCATCTGGGACGATCCTCAATTTGTGTTCCTCCAAAATTTTGCACCCTAGGCAGGACTCCCACGCAGGTTGCTTTAATCCACAGTAAGGCAGCTATTACCTCTCATTTACTGACCATCCTTGGACTTTTGGGGGCGGGGAGAGTCTTTGTTCTGGCTCTGTACAGCACTTAGCACCAGGGAGCCCTAGTCCACAATCCGGGCTCTTCCACGTTACCATGATACAAAATACTTAACAGTACTAATCTGGACGAGTTGATGATGCCAATATAAGCGACCCCGCCCCCCAAGAGTCTGAGCAAGGGTTCCAATTCCATCCTATCACTTTTATAACGAAGTTGATGGCACGTTTTCCCTCCCCAAAGCTAGTCCTTCCTCACTGCCCTCAAGTTTATCCAGTCCCTAGGATGCCCAGCTGAGGCACAACCGCCCTGACACTCGTAACGCAGAAGCCGGGATGTGCAGCAGGCTCACACCACTTACTCTACACATGGACTTAAGCATCTCTGGGGCCTTCCCTATTTGGCAGGGCATCAGTGCATCAATCTGGCAAGTGAGGAATTCCAGCCTGGATCAGCCCATGTGTCCCATTTGATCAAACACTTCACCCCTTCCTAGGAAACTCCCATCATGCTGACATCCCCTTCCCCTGACGTTCTCACAGAACTCACCTTCTGTGCAAACAACTGGTCGCCTTCAGTCAAGGGCGACCTTGGAGCCTCCCTCATATCCACGTCCTCATTCCTTTGTCTTTTTATCCCATGGGCAGTGGGCCTTGAGGCATACTCTGGATACTCCCTCTCCCGGGCAGGACGGATCAGATGCTTCCGTCCACTCTCCATCCTCTTCTGGCTTAGAGTCCTCCCAGCTAGACTGCCATCCCCATCAATCAAACAAGTGCAGGCGGAGGGGTATCTGCCTTCCAGTGCCCCAGGAAACAGGCCACATTGACTTGAAGGCCGTTGTCTAGCCGAGTTGTGCAAAGTGGGTTTCAGCATCCTGCGTGTACAGTCCCGGCTCAGCAGGCTGGGGCTAGTCCGTTCTGACTTGGATGAAAAGAGAAGTCTCTCCTCTCTGGAGCAGGTGTCTCTTCGGCTGCTCAAGCCACCCGTCTCCTTCTCTACCTCGCTCTCGCTGTCCGACAGGAAAACACTGAAGTCATAACACTTGTCCTCTTCGTCGCTGGTGGCACTGTCAACCGAATACGACGACTCGCAGGACGACATGCTGTTGGAGGACTCCATAAGTGCAGGAATCTGTCAGGGACCAAATGGGCAAACAAATGAAGAGCCTGCCAGTAACAGCAACAAATCATGTCTTTGAGTTCCTAACATTTGCTTCCCTGGCACCTTCAGAAACTACAGCTCAGCGTCTTTTACCAGCACTGCTGAACCAAGCTGTTTAAAAAGAAGAAAAAAAAAAGAAACAAAGAGGCTTTAGAATAATTTCCTCTGGGACAATTAAAAATCAAGCTCTCTGCTGGTTTAATGGGGGAGGGGGCTAAAAACTAAGGGGTAAGGAAAAGAGAGCCAAATGGACCCTGTGTAGCTGCAGCTCCTGGTTAGTTCTTTCCAGCAGAAGTTGTTCTAGATGTGAGCCATCAGCTCCCACCAGGCCACACCATGACAAGGCACCAGTTAGTGTTTCTTCAGCAGGTGCAGCTAGAAAGGCCCACAGAGCCTCCCTCCGGAGGGTGACTGCACGAGCCAGCTCCCTGACACTGGCTGGGAGCGGGAAGCCGAGTGACATTCACAGAGCTTGAACTAGTGAGGAGGTGGGGGCAAGCAAAGTTTACAACAAGAAGCTTCCCTTGCAGCCACTGGTGGTATTACTTCATGCAGAAGCATTACAGGAGATGAACAACAAAATATCCTAGCAACCTCTCAGCCACAGGCAGACTCAAAATCAGTTGGAAAACAGCTGAATTTCCTTCCCCAGTTGACAACACAAACTGCAAAATGTTAACGAGGGAAAACAAAATTACTATTTGTATTATGGTCAGAGATCAGGGCTTTCCCCATGAAAGCATAGCTTGGTTTCCATTTTCCAGCTCACAGATAAAGTTACTGCAATATTTGGGTTGCAAGTACCACAGGGGAAAGGTTTAAAATGAAACAAAGATGGGCATTAAATACACACATACATTCTGATTAGTCTTAGTTTTTCACTAAGACCACTTCTCTATAGAACCGAAATCAAGCCAAAGAACCATCTCCATGCTGCATTGTGGAAATGTTAGCAACGTAAGGGCACAAAAGTGACCACTAACAATATAATAATAATAATAATAATAATAATAATAATAATAATAAAGGAACATTAGTCAACGTCTTTCAATTTGAACTGGCATAAAATGAAGGGATTGCGGTCAATATACTAAACACAAGTGCCCCACAGACAGTGAACAAGTGATCCAAGGAAAAAAAATCAGAGGATGTTGGAATTGTGCAATGTGAAAGTTAAACCCAGCCCTTTAAGTTTCTAGGCTTTACTCTCTAGCCCTGTCACAGATGCCAATTCCATCCACAGTGGCTGCCCCACTGCCAGCCAAAACAGCTGGAGAGAAATCAACAACCCTGAAGTGAGAAATATAGCATGTCAGCCATAAATCGGCCGAGAGTGGACAGGGGAAAAATCCCAGAGAGGCTGTTCTAGGGGCATGCCCTGTGGATCCAGTGCCATTCAGTGCAATGTAATAAAACAGTCACAGAGCTTTCCAATGCCCAAAATCACAAACAACATACAATATGTCCAGTATCACTAAGATGCATGCCTTCTTGTGCTCACATCTTATGACCATAAAGGATCAACACACTCATCAATCCCACCCCCTGCCAGCCTTTCCCTACATGACACACCCTGTGCGTGCTCACTCGCTCAAACACACCCACCAGGAATGTTTTAATATATCCAGGTCTGTCGTTTTTCAGGTCTATCCCAACACATCTACACAGGAAGCCCCAAAGGACTCGATTTACCTGCCCTCCAAAATGATGAGGGGACACATTAACCTTTCTGGGAACTCAACCTGCTTGACTCTAGTGTTCAGCTCTGGCTACACCACTCCACCTGTGCAGCTGCAGTAAGGGAGAGGTTTCCAAATGCAGCAGGTGCCTCTACAAAGGCAGAGGGAGGAATAGGCAAGTTGACCTACAAGCTGCCATCAACTCTTTTCACATTTGTTTCCCTCTACTCAGAGTGACCTAGCTGTGACTCACTGGAGGAGCGATGGTACCACTCTCTTTACTACAGAACATTCCCTTCTGCCCCCTACCCCATGTCTCTTCTGGAACCAGTCAACACCTTTGTGCCATGCCAGCCTCAACAGCACCCCTGCTTCCACCAGACCAGTTTGCAGACCCTTCTCCTAACTTCAGAGCTAGCCATACCCTCCAGTCCCCTTGCTAAAGAAACCAGCCTACTGTTTTTGGAACTCAGTAGGGCCATCTCTCGGCAGCTCCTTTCTCAATACAGGACCAACCCAACAAACCTCATTCCCCAAACCTGTTCCAGCATCAGCACCTTGAGAACCAGATTTCTTAAGACCAAGGAGCCCTGTAGCACTTTCAAAGATTTAACTCATTTATTTATGGCGTGAGCTTGCGTGGGAGAAAATCTCACTTCCTCAGAGCTATGAAAGGATTCCTTACGCCCCAGCACAGGATCCGGACCCAAGCAAGCACCTTGCCTGCGACAGTGCGGCACGTTGCTGACCTACATTAAGCCTGCATCAGCTCCTCCGCACCGGGAGCCACCGAGTCTGGATGGCGGCCGCAATCGCGGGGCGGCTCCAGTCCCACAATGTGCTGCGCAGCGCCAGGCAGACGGGCGGCCCTGGGAATGGCTCACAAACACTTAACCGCTGCCTCCTCCTCTGCAGGCGGCCCTGTGACAAAGGCACAAACGGAACACACACTCCCGCCGGCCTTCGCTGCCCGCAACACCCCATAGCCACACACTCCCCCCGCACACGCGCGCCTCACGTGTTGCACACTCAAGTCACTGCCATTCCTGCACACCCAGCTGCACGCTCCACCCCCCCGACTCCCTTCTCGCCTCCCTCCTCTTGCACACTCGGGGGACTTTAATCCCGTCCCAGCCTGCTAAGCCCCTGGCGGGCCCCGAGGAGAGCGCGGGGTGGCTAACTTTCTCCCCGGGAATTGCAGGGAGCCGCACTGACAGCTCCGGGAGCCCGGAGCGGTCTCCCTGCGCTCGGGATCCAGGCGCTCCGCACCCCGCCGGGAAGCACGGGAAGCTGGATCTCCGCATTCCGGTGCGAAAAGAGCATCCTCCCGGGGGGCGGGGGCGCAGGGTCCCCGGGTCATTCCGGCCCCAAGCTCCTCACCTGGTGCCGGCTCTGCTTCCTCTGTCTGTCCCGCAGGCTGCTCCGGCTCGGCTCCACACCCAGTCCCCAGCCCACCAGGTCCCCGCCCCCGGCTCAGGGCGAGCGCCACGCGGCCACGTGCGACCCGGCACGTGCCTCCCGCTGGGCCCCGCCTGCCCCGCTCCCATTGGCTGCCCGAGCCCACCTAGCGTCACCAGCCCCGCCCTCTAGCCACGCCCCCTTCCCTTAATTGGGGCTCGGCGGCTCCCCAGCAGCCCAATGGCAGAGCGGCGCTGAACCGATTGGCCGAGAGGGTGGGGCTCGGGGACACGCCTCTACATGTGGCTGCGGGAACAAGACGCTCAAGGACTTGGGGGTGGGGCAAGGGAGGAGTACACGCTCCTTTCGCTCTCTGTGCCGCATCGAAGGGGGCTGGCTGAGCCGGGGTAGAGAAAAGGGCGTGGGGGGACCCATAGAAGCCAATAGGGCTGAGAAGGGGAATTAATGGGGTACCCATAGAGGGCAGTGGGGTAGAGGAAGGGGAATAACGGACCCATAGAGACAGTAAGGCAGAGGAGGTGGAGTGATGGAGAAACTATAGAAGCAGTGGAGGGGGAATAATGGGGGACCCAATGGGGCAGAGGAGGTGGAGGGATGGAGGACCCATAGAGTGCAGGGGGTGGGGAAGTGGTGGAGACACAGTAGACCCATAGGGGGCAGAGAGGAAAAAAGAAGGGGCCACATGGAGTTCAGGAGCAAAGAGGTTGGTGGAAAGGCTCAGGAGAGGAAGCAGCTCAGGGATACAGTGAGGAGAGAGGGCTGCAAGGGCTGGGGAGGAGGCTGTGATACCCAGTAGTGGTAGGAGGGGAACTATGGCTGGGAAAACACTTAGTGGAGAGGCCAGGAGACATGACAGGGAAGCCAGAGAAATGGGGTGGGAGACGTTGGGGTAGGCACAGGTGTGTGGTAGGGAGAGGGCAGGCTCTGCATGATGTGCATACAGGAGGTTGCTGAAGGAAGAGCTCCACCAGAGACAGTGAGCTGAGGGGAATGAGACAGGAAAGGTGGATGAGGAAAGAGTACAGAAGAAAGGAAGAGAGCAAGCAAGATGGGGGAGGAGACAATGGATGCTGGGGCAAAGAACTGGAAGCAGGTGAAGGCAAACACTGCTCTGCTAGTTTCAGCCCAGTGCCATGAGAAACCCTTTCCAATTCCTAGTACCTGCTTCCTGATGAGGTTACTTGGTGAAGGCGGTGGTGGCCTGGAGCCCAGTGCTGTCCCACTTGCAACTTCCAGCTGTCAGCTCAACAAGGGGCTAGCTAGGAGCTGCAGACACAATTGTCCTGTTAATGGGTCAGTGGGAATAGCATCTGATGAAGTGGGATTTTCTCCCCCGAAAGCCCATGTGATAAATAAATCTGTTAGTCTTTAAAAGTGCCACAAGACTCTGTTGTTTTTCTCCAATAGACTAACATGGCTACCCCTTTGGGAATAAAGGGGGCACAGCACTGCAAAGCATGGGGCCTTTAGACCTCAAATCAGCATTTTGTCTCTCTCCATCAAAGCCCCTAAGCATGTGCTTAAGTTCCCCTTTCTTCAGAGGGAAGTGAAAGTTAAGCACATGCTTAAATGCTTTACTGAATTAGGGCCTTAATGGACATGACAAACCTTACTGCTGTGTTCATTCTCCTGACCTCCGGTGTCATGCCACTATGACTGCATGTGGGAGCACACTGCCAGCCCAGCTATGGGATGCAGGCAGCAGAAGGGTCAGCAAAGTGACTTTTTTTTTTTTTTAAAAGTGCTGTTATGCTGTGGGTTTGCAGAGTTAGTGTATGCTCCTTGCAGCTGACATCAATGTTAATTGTGCACAGAATGTTAAGGTAAGCTGTGACCTGTCACTGCCAATCTGTTCCCCTCTCTACAGGCTGTTATGATCCAGCACTTAAAACTAAGCTGGCCTAAACACTCTGAAACATGGAGGGGATGATCCTGCATTGGAAGAGAGAGAGTAATCCAGTTCCAACAGATCTTTTCCTCCAGCTCTGGCTTGAATCTGTATTAATGTTCGTGTCTGTGATTTCTAATCAATTACTCTTCCCTCACTTTCTAGGGGGAGAAACTAAGCCAAAGAGACAGGAAGTGACTTACATCTCACCTCACAGTGAGTCAGTGGCATAGCTGGGAATAGAACCCAGGTGTCCTGCCTCCTACTCCTGTTGCTCCAAAAAAAGAGACTTCACTGTCTTCCAGTGCTGGGGAGTAGAAAATGCTTAACACAATAACGGCCCTATCTTGAGTGAAGTCCTTGACTGTTGCTGTAATATAACCGATTAATAATATATGCAGATTGCAGGAGTCCTGCATCTCAAGTCAGTTTAGAGCTTTGTGATGATCTATGTCACTACTCTAGCAGCTCTCCATAACAACTGAAGGGTGGATTTATTTGTGCTTTATAAATATCTTCAATTAAAAGAACAGTTCTGATAGGAAAATGGCTGTTTCTTCTCCCTGCACTGTGGATGGACACTCTCGTTTGATATGTATAAACTGAAATATATGCCTAAATACAATGCTGGGAAGTTTGAAAGTTCTATCTAGGCATAAATAGATTCCTGGGGCCAGATGCATTCTAGGATGAATCCACTGATTTCACCATGAATGCTTTAATTAGTATGCAAGCAGCCTCTTTGCAGTAGGATTTGTTCTCTGATTATTGTGCTCTGTAAGTGATTCAAATAGTCCACTATGTTTATCCAACGCACACAATATTAAAGGGACAACGTCAGTCTAGTTTAGGGTTCCCAACAGAGATTTGCTTATTGAAAGCAAGCAAGCAAAAAAAAAAAAGTGAGAGAAAGATCGTAGACAACTGAACATGAATAGAGATGTCGCTGTGATTTATTCAATGAGAGCATGTTTCATTCCATGCCTCCTCAGCAGTGCTGGCAGCCTTGAAGTACCTTAGAACCAGGCACTGAATCTGACTGACATCAAAAAGTGATATTGACCAGCCTACTTCTCCTGTCCAAACTGAGAGAAATGCAAACAGGAAACTGATTGCATTAGTGTTGAAAGCAAACTGGATTTTCTTTAATCATTTTCTTTTAAGACTCTAAGATGAGTTTAGTAATAATACAGACAAACATCCTATTCTGCTCCCCAGGACAACTGTGTACATCAAGAAAAACTCCATCCATTCCACTGTATGTTACATCAAAGGCAAGCCAGTATGAATGAGGTGAAAATCCGGAATATGCATGGTTTTCTTGTTATCTTGACAGCATCCCTGAAAACAAAACTGATTGAAAACAAAGGAAAAATAACAGAGATTAGAAAAGCTTTTCTATCTAACATTTTATTTCTCTTTCTCACCCCCTGACCATATAAATTTATCTATCCACCCTTCCATCTATATTCACACCCTTCTATCTTTTCATCCATCCCCATACATATCATCTATCTAGACAACTTTTAGATAACTACACTCATGCTTATGCTGGCAAAACTTTTGTCACTCAGGAGTGTGAAAAAAATGCCCTGCTGAGCAACGTAAATTTTGCTAACATAAGCACTTGTGAAGCCATGCTATGATGGTGGCATAATGAAACAACCTATGTCAGTGGGAGAGCGTCTTCTGCTGAAATAGCGCTATCTACACTCATGCTTATAACGTTGCTCAGCAAGGTATTTTTTTCATACTCCTGAGTGAAAAAAACCCAGCATAAACATGAGTGCAGACAAGCCCTTATACTGTGCCTACAACTGGTGCAGCGAATGTCTGGTATCTGGTGCAGCGAATGTCTTTTTTCTGAGCACCTGGCACAGCCGTGAAGAATCCAGCTGAGCTGAATATCTCTCCATTTCTTCTCATTGTGCAAACTCAGCCTCATCCCTGGGTGTCCATTCCTATGCGCAGGTACGATGATTTTCCAGCCACCTCCATGTTAAGAATCTGCTGGCAGGTGCTGTGACTGCTCGCTGCAAAGTTTCCAGCCATGTCTAGAAAACACAAGGGAAATGAAAGCCCTGCCCCTGGCTTCTGCTAGCATGTGGTACTACCAGGCAGTACAGCTTGTTAATTAGAGAGGAACTAGCCATGTGTCTCTTCTTATATCATGGACTCTTGAGCACAGAACAGATTGCAGGCAAATCCAAAAGAGTGTCTCTGTGGAACCCTTTCAAAATCTTGGGCTAGAAATGTCTAATATAGGTCTGCAGTGAGGCTAGATGCTACCGTCTTAAAGAGCAAGAGACAAGGCATCTGCTTGCAAACCATTTTCTGTTCAAGATACAATGAAAAGAGTTCATAACCATTCACAGTTCATGATCCAGTAAAATCCTGATGCCCTTTTAGCAAAGGGAGGGCTACTCACCTAGAGTTCCTCTTGGTTAAGTCTCCCTATGGATATTTTACCTTCTGCCTTTGTAAATTCCCTCTGCATTTTCAGTCAGATATGGGATTTTTCTACGTCCCAGCCCATGCTGTTTTGTAGCATGTTAGGCCTTGTTATATGACTCTCTCATTCCACTCCAGAGATGGCTGCATGTCAGTGGTGAGCAAAGTGATGAATATATATTTTGTGTTTTGTTTTGGGATGTTTCAGAATCAAGGGCACTATAAGAATGCTAATGATTAGTTAGAAAAGGCTCTACTTCTGTCATATATTTTTCTAGGGCAGTCTTCTTTTTTAATTCCTCGAGATATTTACATGAAATTAGGACCTTGACAGCAAGGGAGCAGATTCCATTTTTAAAAGTGTGATTTGTCACTTTAAGACCAATTACTTTCCTGTAGGATACTTGACACCACCCACTGTGCTGCTGTCTGGAATTTACGAGATCATTTATAATATTGCAAAACTACAATGAATTTTCCAAAATATGCTGCATCAAGTACCATTGGAAAGGTTATAATTTGCTAAGTATAATCATATTGTTTATATGTATATCTCAGTTTTGTATTGTGGGTTCTAAATGTGTGTGATTTATTTTATTTCCAACTTGTGCAGTGTTTCTAGCTGATGCTTCCCTCTCGGGCCCACACATCAGTAAGCCTGTTTTATTATGGCCCATTAAGGGAACTTAAATGGACAATGAATGCAGTGAAAGAACCCAGGGGCTAAACCCTGAGTCACCAGGACATGTAGTAAGATGTCTATGGACCACCCTGAGATTTTTCCATGCCATGTGCTGTATGGCTGTGTTTGTGGCAAAGAAAGTATAAAATGATGCTGTACCATCTGGTCTTCATTCCTGCTTCCTATTTCTGAATCAACTCATCTACTACTATTTCAAGTGTCTGATGAAGTGGGATTTCTCCCACGAAAGCTCTTGCATTAAATAAATTAGTTTTGGAAAGGGCCACAGGACTCCTTGTTCATCTACTACTGAAGCTGTGAAACAAAGGACAGAGACCACTAAGGTACTGTATGTACACCAGAGGAACTGTACAACTGCAAACTACACAATTCTGCAGAAAATCTGATATATGGACTTGAAAGTCATTTGTATATATCTGTTTGCTTTGAACGTTTAAGACTTCCTGGCTATTTGTTTCTTTTCTTTTATAATAAATCTTTAGTTTTAGTTATGAAAGGATTGGCTGGCAGCATGGTATTTTGGGTAAGAAACAATTAAATTTACATTAATCTAGCACTGGGGTTGACCTTTTGGGATCAGGAGAACATTTTGGTAAAGTGAATAGACTTTAACATATCTCTTTACTGGTTGCTGATTGGGAGCCAGAGACAAAAAACGCAATAAAGAGGGCTGTGTGTTTCTTGTAGTTTCTTGATAGCCAGTGTGGCTAATCAGGAGCATTGTTTGTGACTGGGCTGGGAATCTAACTTAATTGTTACCCACAAGGAGATAATCTGCCATCCTTTTCAGCCTGCCCTGCCTTGGTTTTTTCAGGAGGGCTACCTTAGGCACAGACAGGTCACATCCACAATTTCCCCCAGGATTGGGCATAGCTCACCATGTGCAAGTAACCAAACACATTGCAAATCCACTGAAGTTCATTCAGGAGTCTAAAGACTGATTGACAGCTAGACCATGGCACTGGGCTACCAGTTGGTGATGTGGATGTGGTGAGTGGCAGTATTGCCTAATGGACAAAACACTGGCATAAGACTACGGATATATGGGTTTTAGGCCTAACTCTGGAACTGACGTGCTGTCTGGGGACAGGCCATTTCCCCTCTTTGTGCTTCTCTTTCCTTTGTCTATTTTGTCGTCTTAGCTTGAAGCCAGACGTGGGCAAACTATGGCCTGCAGGCTATATTCCTCCCACCAGCTGCACCTGTCAATGGCTTGGGGCTGCTACAGCCCCTTCCAGGTCACTGAAGTTTTTGGTCAGCAAAGGGTTACCTAGACCACACCCAAGGAGTGCTATGAATGGTTATATAAAGGGCACACTTCAAAGCGTCTGACGAAGTGGGATTTTCTCCCACGAAAGCTCATGCGATTAATAAATCTGTTAGTCTTTAAAAGTGCCACAAGACTCTGTTGTCTATAAAATAGGAGGAATTCCAGTCAAGAGGGTGTGTGGTTAAAGCAAGGGATGGGATGTCAGGGCTCCTGGGCTCTATTCCTGACAATGAAAGGGACTACTGATTGGGGGTGGGGGAGGGGGAGGCAGTGAGTCATGACTGCTGGGCATTAGTTCTGGCTCTATCAACACACATCTCTGTGACCTTGGTAAAGTCTCTTTGAGGCGGCGTGCCTCAATTTCTCCAGCCTATTAATGGAGTATAACAATAATGGCTGATCCCCAAGGAGCAAGGCAGGCTGGGGGGTTGGGTTGATTCCCGCACAGCAACATGCCTGCACCATGTGCTATAGAAGTGCTCAGTGTTAGTAAACAGATCCACATCAAAGCAGGCAGCATGAGAACTGGAGCAGTTCATAACAATGATGATTCATACCAGGTCCATAATTGCTTCTTGGCATTAACCCTCCCACACACAATCAGTTGTCTGCAGTGAAGGGAGCTGACCCCATCCTAGATACTTGCCTATAATACTCAGCCTCTCCAGCACAGACAGACAGCAGACAGACAGGCCGGCTCCAGAGTGGGAAGGGGGATCTGAGACCCAGCCGCATGACAGATGCCAGGAAAATCTGCATCTAGTGAGCAGTGTTTGAAACGTGCACAGATCCCTTCTCTGGTCTATTACATAAGGGGCTGTTGTGAGTTTAATCACAAATCTGAGAAGAGGACATAGTGTTCTCCTAGCTCGGTTGCCTCAGCCCCTCCCAAGCTGCTGGGAACAAGGTGGTTAGTCAGCACAGGCGTAAAATACATACATACAGTGCGAGGGTTGTGGCTGCCAGCCAACTGGGGGAAGAGCACACTCAGCCAGGCTGCTGCGTCAGGAGAGCTGGTTCCTTTTTGAGCGGATGCAAAGCTTGGGTGTCTGTTGGAAGCGCTGCTGGTTCTGATCCAGCCCACAGCAAGAGCAAAGGCTTTGACTCCCTGTTTGTCCTGCACCTGGTCTTTGGCACTGGCACAAAGCAACTGTGAGGGGGTTCCCATTCTGATCTACGAGCATTTTGCACTAGATGAATTGGGCCGAAATGGCCATCTCACAGGGTGCTGCATGGGGACCATATATGCCAGTAGCGTGTGGCAGTCCAATTCTGCAGCAACCTGGCTGCTTCCCTTTGACGTGAAAAATCGTGAAAGAACATCAGGGTTCAGGAATCAAGCTGGGTACCACCCCCACCCCCAAATCCAGTGAATGATGCCATCAATAGGAACAGGCTATTCACTGGTTGATCCCAGCCAACCCTCCGCTGGGGAACAGCCTCCGCCAGATGGATTTAATCTCTGCCAGGGGAAAACATTCCACCCTGCCCCCAGACATTTCATGGTGCTGCCCTACCGACGGGTTGGGGCTCTTGCTGCCCTGTGTCACAGCCCCCTTCTTTCTGGTGGTGGAGTGTGTGTGGAAAGGAGAGATGGAAAATAATTGGAGGGATTTCCCCCACCTCACTTCTAAATTGAGGGTTTGTAGCCCCCACCCTCACAGAAGTTCCTAGTCCTTTTTTCCCCTTTTCAGCTGAGGATCTCAGGGCCCTTTATGAATAGGAATGAAGCCTTCCAACAGTGTGTATGTAACTGTTCTCCCCTTCTACAAACAGGGAAACTGAGGCTCTGAGCACTGCCAGGTTGATCCTGCACTCTTCACCCACCTAACTTCAGGGGCACTAAATCAGAGCAAGGGCTGCAGGACTTCACCACTTACAGGTCCCATGGAACCCAGGCATCCTGGCTCTGAGCCATCTGCTTTAGTTTCTTAAGGGCCTGATTTTTCAGGCTGTCTTAGTGCTTATCTGGCCCTCCCATCACTGCAGATTCTGAGTACCTCACAACTCTTAACATATTTATACTTACTACAGCCTGCGAAGCAGAGCAGGGCTGTTATCCTCATTGTATATGTGGAGAAACTGAGGCACAGAGCAGCTAAGTGATTTGCCCAGGGTCATCCAAACAGTTTATGGACTTGAAACCAAGTCTCAACTCCTATGCTAGTGCGCTAACCACTGTACCAGGCTGCTGTGCCTTTTCAGCTGGCGTTTTGGGATCTGAGCATCACTGATGGTCAGGCCTGAATTCTGATTCCCTTAATCTGACCACAGTTTAACAGAGGTGAGTTTGGGAGTATTTGTGTCTGAGGCCCCGGCCGGTGCAAGTGGCACCTCTCATCAGAGGTCTAGTTGATGGTCAGATGAGCCTCCCCAGAGCAAAGGGAAATCTTCTTTCCAGACACCACCAAGCGCCTGGCGTTCTAATTTCCTCTCACCAATGCCGCCCTTTGCACTGAACAGGTCAAACCAGTAGGATTTGTCCCTTGCCTCAAACTTGCTGCACAGAGTGGCAAGGAATTGGGACCCCAGTGCTGCAGCAAGGGGAGTTAGAAAAAGAATCAAAAGCAAACTGCCGCAGAGAGAAGAGGGTCAGAGACTTTTTCCAGCTGCCAGCCTTTCACTAAGAAGTCCTTCCAAGTTAACTCTCCGTTCCATCACAGCTGGGACGCATAACCCCAGAGCTGGGGGATGCCTTTCCCAGAGCCAGTGCTCCCCTCCCCCTTCCTGCAGCATCTTCCTCCGGGCAATCTCAGTTCTGATGGGTCAACACAGAGACCATCTCTGAAACATGGGCAGGGATCCATGCAAAATGTGGGGGTGGAGTCTAAGGCCTGTTTGTAATTTAAAAAAAAAAAAAACAACTAAACGCTGACCAGATTTTGTCAAAGGGCTTTGGGGGATGGGAGGCAACGGCCAGGCGCTGCTCACATGTCCTTGCATGCGGCGGGACTGTCAGCAGACAGCCTGAGTAACAAGAGAGCAAGCCTTGAATGGGCCCCTTTTCCCGCCCACTGGGCTGCAGGACCCAATGGAGACACGTTCTCCAGCTGCGTGTGATTGGCGGAGGGATGAGCAGGCTCTCCCCCAGCCAGCCCCGCGTGTTGGTTGTAACCATTACATAACCCAGAGCGAGGTGCGGGCGGGCGGAGCGTGCACGTGCGCGCTTGGGCTCGCTTCCTGGCTGGCAGATGGGTGCCCCACATATAGACTCTAAGGCCAGAAGGGACCAATACGATCATCTAGTCTGTCCTTCTGCACATCGCAGGCCACAGATCCTCCACCACCCATTCCTAACCCAGGGGTGGGCAACCTTTTTGGCTGGAGGGCCACACTGGGGTCTAGACCAGCTGGAGAGGGGAAGGGTCAGGATTGGGAAGGGTGCTGTGCTTCTGCCCGGGCGCTGCTGGACCCATGTGGTGGGGGAGGAATGAGATGTGGGGGGCGGGAGGGGGAATTTGGTGGCCGAGCGATGGCCGTGCTTCAGCTGTGCCAGGGTGTCACCACTGCATGCAGTGGGGAGAAGGGTGGTGCCAGGAGGGGGGAAGTGGCCATCACGCTCCTGCTAGGGTGCCACTGGGCACGTGTAGTAGGAGAGAGGCAGGGGGAGTGGCTGCCGCGCTACAGCCAGAGCAGGCTGGGGGTCAGATGGAAGACTCCCACATCCAGCCCGTGAGCCATAGTTTGCCTACTTCTTCCTGAGCCACTGATGACCTCAAATTGTGGGTTTTAAAAACTCCAATTTAAAAAAAAAGCCCCTACGTTCAGCTCAGCTCTTGGCTGGCTGCCTCCTGCACGCCCCAGCCAGGGAACCTTCCTTCCAGCGCATATTCAACATCACCGTCCAGCTAGGCTGCCCTGGGGTGGGTGCTACTGGTGAAGGTGGGGGAGTTCCTGGATGCTGCAGGAACAAGGGTGAAGGTCTGAAGCTGGGTGACCTCCCATGCTGCCTATTGGACCTGGGTTGGGAAGGTGGAGGTGGGAGCAAAGCACTGCAGATCTGTCTGCTCCTACGGGTTGGGCACTAGATTAACTGAGACTTAGCATGATAATGGGATGTGCTGGGGACTGTCATCCATTACTAATTATGAATTAGTAATGTTTTTAATTGTTATTTATGTATTATGTCCTCAGTTGCCTGGACAGCCTTGATGGGCCCTGAAGCATAATAAACCCATCTAAAGAAAAAGACCCGATTCTCAGGCTCTTTATACCTGGCACCTGTCCTTCTCCCACTGTAGGGGGTGGATGTGGGGCATGACTGGAGAGCGCTGTATTGTTCCCTGCCTTTCAGGGGGCAGAGGGAGCAGAGTAGAAATTACAACAGCCTTGAAGCTGCTCTGACTTGCACCTGGGGCCATGTGGACCTGCTAAATACACTGAGTGTGCACTGGGGACCCCCTCACAAGCCTAAGATCAGAGGAATTGGGAATCAGGGCTAATGACAGATGAAGGGTAGAGGCCGAGTTTCTGGGGTTGGAGACCTCAAGCCTAAAACGATATTCAGAAACAAAGCCAAAGGACAAAATAAAGAGAGCTTTTCTATTTACAAAGCACCTTTCGAAAGACTCGCAAAGGCCTGTCCAGTCTGTATTTAGTTATGCTGCTGCATCCCACGGGTGGCCGAAATACAGCTGTCTCTGGGGTGGAATCTCAGCAGCTGTGCAACCGCATACAGCTCTGTCACACAACAGTTTAGGCCAGGAAGTGAAGAAGAATCCTTTATCCCATTGAAGGTAAAAAGACTAGAGTCTGCCCTACTGGATTGGACCCTTGGTCCATTAAGCCCACTACCTTGGCTTTAAACAGGGGCGAGTACCAGTTACTTCCTTCTTACGTGTATTAGCAGAGCATCTAGGAGTCCCAGTTATGGATCACAATCCCATGTTCTGGGCGCTGCACAAACACAGAGGAAAAAGAGAGTGTCTACCCCAAAGAGTTTCCAAGCTAGAGGAAGGCAAAGCAACCCACTCCCTCCATGCTACAGGGAGAGGACAGATTCCTTCCTGACCCCTGCAAGCCCTGAAGTATGGCATTGGCTTACCCACCTGTCTCCCAGGAGGGCCGCATCCTGGATACAAAGCAGTAGTGGCCCCATCCCAGTTTCCTGGCATCTGGCATTATCCTTCCCATCATCTCTAGGGATGCAGATCAATGACTGGCTGCAAAAGGAAGCTTGGTGGAAGGATACTTTGCCACTTGCCAGTTCATTGAATGGAAGCAGTGGTGTACCCATTAAGGTGGAATGCGGGGACAAGATGGCTGGGAAGAGTGAACAGGAAGTTGGAGACAGTAGAGTCTACTTGCTAGGGCATTGACAAGGAGTTGGGAAACCTGAGTTTTGCTACAGACCCACTGGATGACCTTGAAGTCCCAATCACTTTCCCACTGTCTCCCCTCCTTTATCTATTGCGACTGTGATCTTTCTGGGGTAGGGGGAGCCTCTTTCTGACCGAGCCTCAGAGAGGAGGCTTTTGCCTCTCGGGTGTCCAGCTCATAGATCCAGTTGTTGATCTGTCTGGAATGAGTTTAGTAGGTCTCGACTCAGCTCCTAATGACACCCCATAATTAGCTCTAAATGGCAGCTTCAGAAAAGAGGCCAATGAAATAGATCTTCCCTTGCAGGAAAGGGCCGATGCCCATTAGGAGGGGGAATATGGATAAGGGATTCTTGCCCAAGGGCTGCAGATGGAGTAGTACCTGGTGGCTGAATAAGCAGAGGCTGTCAGGCACAGAGGATCTTAACCAGTGGCTTTCTCTAGCACTAAATTCACAGGGGTGGAAACCAAATTAAAATCAACATCTCTGAGCTGGCAGGAGCCTGTGGCTGGTGCTAGTGAAAGTGCCACCTCTGCAGCATGCTTGGCGCATGAGTCAGTCTGCGGAGAATCTAGGTTTACTGCCTGGCATGTGTGCTGGGAATCTGGGACAGGCAAATCAGTGAATCCAGAAGCAAAGGGAAGCGATGGCCCAACTGTAATGACACCTCGCCCCCTTGCATCAGCAGATCTCAAAGTGCTTTACAAAGGAGGTCAGCGTCATCTGCCCCATTTTACAGATGAGGAAACTGAGGCAAGGGAAGTGACTTGCCCAAGATCACCCAGCAGGCCGGTGTCAAAACTGGGAATAGAACCCAGGTGTCCTTGGACCCAGTGTAATGCTCTAAACATTGAAAGTCCTGTGGCACCTTAAAGACTAACACATTTCTTCAGGTATAAGCTTCTGTGGGCTGCAATCCACTTCGTTGCTTGCTTTAAACGCTAAGTCTCATTGCTACCTGAGATAGTGCAAATGGGTTAGACGCACTCACACAGTGTGGGCTGCTAGGCTGGAGGGCCCCTCCCTCACCCAGGCATGTACAGTTTTCCATTATTTCTAAAGAAGGGATTGGTCATGTGCGAGAGTTGAGTCTGGCCAGCGTCAGCAGAGCGATGGTCAATTAATGTTATCATTTATTGTGGTGGCACTTCAAAGCCCCAGCTGAGTGTGGTTCTGCCAGGCAGGCACTGCATGGTCACAGAGCAAGAGACAGGCCCTGCCTCAAAGTGCTCACAGCCTGAAAGATACGACAGGCAAAGGGGGAGGGAGGCACTGAAACACGGAAAGGAAGTTATGACTCACATCATTCAGCAAGTCAGTGCAGAGCTGGGAGTAGATTTAGAGAGTCCAAGGCCAGAAAGGACTACTGGGATCATCCAGGCTGACTTCCCACTGTCCCTCCATATAATACAGGGCAGTCCAAACAATTGCACCAAAAGAATGCTTAGAGCAGACCTTGTAGAAAAACAGTCAACTTTGATTTAAAAATTGCCTGTGATGGAGAATCCACCATCATCCTTGGTAAATTGTTCCGATGGTCAATTACCCTCACTCTTAAAATGTACACCTCATTTCCAGTCCGAATTTGTCTAACTTCAGCTTCCAGCCATTGGATCGTGTTAGACCTTCCTCTGCTAGACTGAAGAGCCCCTTATTAAATATTTGTTCTTCAGGTAGATTCTTATTGCCCCCAATCAATTCACCCTTTAACCTTCTTTGTTAAGCTCAATAGACATTCAGAGCTCAAGCTCTCACCATAAGGCAGGTTTGTAATGCTTTAATCATTCTCACGGATCTTCTCTGACTCTTCTTCAATGTATCAACATCCTTCCTGAATTGTGGACACCAGAACGGGACACAGGATTCCAGCAGCAATCACACCAGTGCCAAATAAAGAGGTAAAAATAACCTCTGTACTCCTACACGAGTGTTTATGCATCCCAAGATTGCATTTCCTTTTTTCACCACTCTCACTGGGAGCCCATGTTCAGCTCCTAAATCCTTTTCAGAGGCACTGCTTCCCAGCACAGCCCCCCATCCTACAAGCATGGCCTGCATTCTTTATTTCCTGATATATACATTTACAAATTAAAGTGCATATTGTTTGCTTGTGCCAGCTTGCCAAGTGACCTACTGAATTTGTGACCCGTCCTCTTCATGGTTTAGCACTTCCCAGTTTTTGAGCAAACGGCAGACTTTATAAGGGGGGGATTTTATATTTTCTTCCAGGTGTTAAAAAATACAACTTAACCCTATGTAATCAAGTTTTAGCAAGACATTTGAAGCCTGCAAGGTTTGCTTCTACACAGGTCACTAATGAAAACACTAAGCAGTGTTAGGCCAAGAATGGAGCCCTGCAGGACCCCACTAGAACCACTCCTGTTCAGTGACGATTTCCTGTTTGCAAGTCGTACCCAGGTCTCCTGCTGTATGACTACTAAATGCTTTACAGTGCATCAAGCTGTTTCCAAGAGGGATCTCAGTGTGCTTTACAAACAAGTGAGCTGGGCAGTGGGTCTTATCCCTCTTCTGCCATAGGAGTAACAGAGGATCAGAGCCTGCCCTGCAGACAAGCTGAACAGGGATGGTCCTGTTGATCTCACAGCCCCTTGGAGGTGCAGGCCAGCATTGCCTCATAGACGCTAAGGTCAGATGGGACCCATATGATCATCTCATCCAACTTCTGCACAATGCAGGACACAGAACCTCCTCCACCCACTCTTCTAATAATCTTCTAATCTAGGACTGAGTTCCTCAAATCCTCATCTACATTGTGGCTGAACTAGAATTTAGAGCCCAGCTCTTCTATCGCCTCCACTTGTATTTTAACCATGACTGTACTTTCCCTTGAATAAACCACAGAAAGGAATTTGATCCCTACTGCCCCCAAATCCTGTTTCTTAACATCTTTTATTATGGCTACATCCAGTTTAGCGACCAGCAGGGGGCAGTATAACCCAATTTAAATCCAAACATGACCGCTTGAAATCAACATGGGATTGGGAAAGTTTTTCATGTTCCTAATGTAGTGGGATTACACCCATGAAATCTTATAAAATAAATACGTTTGTTGGTCTTTAAAAGTGCCCCAGGACTCCTTGTTTGTTGTCCTTCCCTAAGAGAGTTTGGGAGAAGGAGAGCCAGCATGATTTAGTAGCTATTTTATGCATCATTTAAAAATGTTTCCCACGATTTCACGACACATCAGTAGCTGGAGTGCCAATAGCCACGACAGCTACCGACGTGTTCTCGTTTACTCTATTATTTTAAAAAATCCTTAAGGACTGAGCACTGATCGAAATGTCTGACCTTTTCCAGATGGTCGTCTCTGTGTTGGGATGAAATAGTCTGAGGTGGGTCCATGTGGTGGTGAATAGAAGGGGAGACAGGTTGTTGGGAAAAGAAGGATGGTCCAGTGGTTAGCGGCTGTGGGCATTGGAGGCACTAGTTCAGCTCCTGCTTCCCTCCCTCAAAAGATCCAGTGTGACCTAGGAGCAAATCTTTGAGGGTATGTCTAACCATCAGCTGGGCAGTGTAATTCCCAGTTCGGTCAACAGACACGGGCCCAGCTTTGCTGGATCTATCATCTGAAGGTACTTGTGTGGCCTCGGCAGCCTCTTGGGTTAATTGACAGAATACTTACCTACGGGGCTGGGCAGGGATGTACATGGGCCAGTGCTGCCATGGCAACAATGCTATTTGTAGCCATATGCCCATCTACCTGTGCTGGGAATTCCATCTTGCATGTAGTTGCAATGTAGAAATTCCCTTAGTCTCTCCAGGGCTTGGTTCTCCATCTGTGCAAGTGGGGAGAACAGCCTGGCCCTGTCCTAGTCCCAGGGGCATTGTGACGGTAAATGAATTATGAAGGGCTGACATGGGGCCCAAATAAATGCCAATGGAGGGACAGTTTGGTGGGCTTCACAATCCATTCATTTTTACTCGTCATCCAACTCTTTATTGGGTCTGTTGATCAAAGCAGCACTCCTCTCCCTCCCCAGAGAGTTAGGCCCAATGGCTCCTCAGGGAAACGCACAGTAGATTTTAAGCCAAATTGGCACTCTGCTCCAAGAGCAACTACTGCATCAGCCTTAGATGGGAGCATGATGCCCTTGCATCAGCCCTGCTACAAAGGCCTGAGAAAATATCAGCCACTGCATGCCGGAGTTTCTAAGTGCTGCAGCCACACTGAGAAGTCAGGAAGAGAGCAGGAACAGAAACCCTGGTACTATGACACTCTATGTCCTTAGCTTTGGGCTTAGGGACATCATCTCGATTCCCTGGAGCATGGATTTTAGTTACCAAATAGCCTCCCCTTAGCTGGAAGCTGCTGTTAGCCACTGCTATAATAATGAGTGACAAAGGTGAATTCACTGAGGCTCACCACAGTCCTAGTATTATTAGTGGACCCGTTCCGCAGGTCAGTTCACTGAGGCATAGAAAGGCAAAGCTGCCTTGTGTTTATCCAGGGAAGCGAACTCTGGCTCCCATTTTCCTTCTCTGACTCCTGATCCAGCAGAAAACAGGAGTGAGTTCAATAAACCATTTCCCATGAGCCCTGGAACAAAGATCAGATGATAATGACTTTCTGTCACTATCGGGCTGAACTGGTTTCACAACACAGGTGAAAACCCATCTCCCATTCTCTTGAGCCATGTAGCTCCTTCTTTCATCCTGGCTTGCAGCACCCCCTGCTGGTCTGTCTAAGCAGAGGCTGGGGAGACAACTGACACTTGTGTATACTTTTTAAGATTGAATCTACCGGGGACTAGAATCAGATGTGAAAGGCTGAGCCCTTGATTTGGCTCCCAAAGCCCTTGCTCAGTAGCAGGCATGTTCCAGGGCATTGGTTGCTGGATATCCTTCCAGCTTCCTTTCCTGTCCCCTCTTACTGCGGGGCTGAATGTGGAAGGAAACTCAACTTTCACTGCCAAAATGATTAATTAATGCAGAGTTAAGGCTGCCCCTTGCTGCACTGTGTCCTTCCATGATGCCAGGTTCACCTCCACTCAAGCCTCTGAGAAATCAGCAAATCTGGAGCAAGGTTCATCCCACTCCACATCCATAACTCTGCCCCTCTTTGAGCCCTGTCACAACCCACCTCTCACAGCCATCATAGCCCCTTACCCTTCCAGATGACACTGAGCACTGCAGGAGTCTGCAGCTTCTTACAGCAATAGTCCAACCTGTTTAGGCCGAGCATGGTATCTGAAGTGCACTGATTTAAATGACTTAGAAATTTCATCTAGTCCAACCTGGATCATTCCACCCAGCTCACTTGAAACACCGCTCAGGCAATTACCTATAGATAATCTTTGCTTCCTGAGCCGTTGTGGCCTGTTGCCATGTGCTGTTAAACCACAACACTCCACCCCAGAGGAGGCTGCATTTCAGTGATGGGTAAAGTAAATGGCTGTCTGGTAGATACTTTACATTGCCCTGTACTCACCGCTCATGCACCCCCTCATGATTAAATATCATGTAGCACTCTCTCCTCATCTAGCACCCCATTCCACCAGCCAGTCCAGTGGTACCTCTTCTTGTGTGCCTGCCTTGAGTCAATCACACTAAAGCTTCACCCTTTGTAGGGTATTAATCAAATGTCTTGTACAAACAGCACCCCACACCACTCTCATTATCCACATTGCAACTTCTGCCCAGTCTGGGCTCCTCTGCAATCCCACCCTTTTCTTAGAGCAAGGGGTCCCTGTGTCAAAACCCCAAACAAAACTAAACAAACCAACCTTCATCCATCCAGGCTTGAGCACTTTGTCCTGCTAAATTCTCCCCAGCTCCAGTTACAGGATTCAAACCCCACAGGGCAAACTCCCTAGAGCCAGGATCCTTTTCCAAGGCTATCCTTCTTTCTTCCAGCTACTCTAGAATCCCTTTCCCAGAGTAAGGGACCCCCTAATCCTCACTGAGTCTGTCTTTCCTCTATAGTTTCCACTCCCTTCCATCAGGAAGAAGGCCCAGCTGGATTTGATAACAAATCCAGCCTTACAACACATCCTCCAGGGACAGCCAGGTGGTCTAACTGAGTTTGAAGACTTTTGTTAACCCTTTGTTTACAAGGAAACCCCATCATTGGAAGATCTGAGCACATCACAATCTTTATAATACTGTTAGCCTAACAACACAAGAACAAATGGATATAAACTTACCATCAGGAAGTTTAGACTTGAAATTAGACGCAGGTTTCTAACCATCAGAGGAGTGAAATTCTGGAATAGACTTCCAAGGGGAGCAGTGGGAGCAAAAAACCCGGCTGGCTTCAAAGCTGAGTTTGATAAATTTATGGAGGGGATGGTATGATGGAGCAGCCTCATTTGGCAATTGATTGATCTTTGACTCTTGGTGGTGGATATGCCAATGGCCTCTGATGGGATGTTTAATGGGGTGGTTCTGAATTATTAAAGAGAAGTCTTTCTTGGGTGTCTGGCTGGTGAGTCTTGCCCACATGCTCAGGGTTTAACTGATCGCCATATTTGGGGCTGGGAAGGAATTTTCCCTCAGGACGGCTTGATTGGGTTTCCCCCAGGGCAGCTGGAGGGTTCTGTGTAGCATGGGGCATGGCTCATTTGCTGGTGGATTCTCTGTACCTTGATGTTTTTAAAACATGATTTGAGGACTTTAATAACTCAGTCATATGTTAGAGGTTTATTACAGGAGTGGGCGGGTGTGATTCTGTGGCCTGCATTGTGCAGGAGGTCAGACTAGATGATTATCTTGATCTCTTCTGACAGAGTCTATGAGTCAATAGTCCTAGGAGACAGGGCAGGGCTGCTATCCTCAATGTACAGATGGGGGAAACCGAGGCACAGAGCAACTTTATGACTTGCTCCAGATCACCCAGGGGGAAATGTAGTAGACCAGGGAATCAGACCAGGGTTTCCAAGTCCCTTAACTAGCATCCTAATCACTGACTTCCCCAGCTTTCATTTCTAGACAGGACTGGAACATACTCTTGTCCTTATGTGACGACTGACATTGGTACATGAGTGCTGTAGAATGGAGAATTGAGGCTGTAAAATGTGTTGATTGGAAGATGCTCTGTAAAGATCCTTCTGAGTCCCTTACACAGAAGCCACTTTTATCACAATGCTGCACGTGCCCCTCATGCCTTGATAAATATGCCACTGAATTCTTGGTGTGTGTATGTGTGTGTGATTTTTTAATCCAGATGAAAGAAAATAAATGTGCAAAGTGATTTGGCTTGCCCGGGCTCTGAGCCCGGCCAGATTCCTCCTGTGAAGTTCCACAACACAAACATTGTTGGGACAAAGTATTTAAGGAGCTGAGAACATCATCAAGGACTGGACTGAAGCTGCCTCCCAGAGCCACCTTAAAAACTGCTCGCCCCTGTCGCACAGCCTGAATGGCAGTCGTGAGTGGCATGAGGTCTGCGTTCTGAAGTCAAGTGGAAGGTGGAGGGAGTGGGGGGAAGATCCAGTCAGTCACCAGACTTCAGAGCTACTGGGGTGTGGGGCCAGGGCAGCTCTCTGTGCCTTTCCCCTCCGGCTGATGAAGAGGGAGAGATCCTCTCCAGGGCACATTTATTATCCAAAATCATCTGCTTCTTTGGGGTTCTCCCCCTCACAATCACCTGCCACAACTCTGCACTTCAGAAGATGTTTCTCACTTTAATTTTCCTGCAGGGATTTTCCCAGGTCCTGCCTGCAAGTCATGGTAAGTTGCATCGCTCATAAGGACATGGATGACGGGCTCAGCTCATCCTTTTCACAGCTCTGGGTGCTGTCTGCAGCTAGCTGCAATGAGGGGTGGGTAGCTTGATTTATTTTTTGGAAGTGTTGGACTCTCTTCCTTTCTTGTGTCCACAATGCGGATACTGTTCCAACTCCCATGGGCCAGTCGGCCTTTTCTTTTGTTCGCTTTAGAAACCGATTTCCTAAACAAATGGCACACCAAATGCTTTATGATGCCTTCCAGTTGAGCAAACTCTGCTAACAAGTACTCACAAAACTTCTGCAAAGCGCCTAGATTACTAGTTGTTCCCTAAAGGCCTGAGGCTCTGCCCTATCTCCATCAAAGGGTGCAGGATCCAGCCCTCAGGTCCCTGCTCCAAAGTCATTACATTGGGATCCGACTAGGTTGTGTGCTAAATCGAAGCAAGTGTACCTCAGAGCAGGGGTTATCTTTGGTGTGCCAAAGCTCTCTTTAAAGACATAATTTGGTTTCCCTTTAATCTTAATGCATTTTACAGGCGTAGTTCTTCTGAGCTTATTTTTGTACATTTCTTCACTGGTTGTCAACAGATCTGCATCTCCTTCAATGTTTGTTCCTGGCTCCCATTGACTTACATAGAAACTACAGGAGCCCACTGATATATGTCTGCTGGTTATACTTTAAAAATATAACCCTAACTTGGTGCTCAGTAAAATGCCACCGAAAATGTAAATATCAGCAACATATTTATAAATACACCCCAGGCCCTTTAGGAAATAGTATTTCCTTATTCCAACAGACATATCCCAATCAGAATAAGGAGCTGAGCATCTTCGATTCATTAGGAGATAAGTCCTCAACACTTTCTAGGATCAGGGCCTATGATCGATACCAGGTTCTGAATGTCTCGAGGGATGTTACGTAGGCTTGAGTGACTAGAAGTTGTGTATGATCAAGGGGATATTCATTGTAATTAACATACATCCAGGGCTCTGACCTTTTTTGGTGTCAGTGAGGTTTGGACAGTTGAATTTGTACCACCTTGATTTCTGGACTTTGGGGGGTTGCTCTTAATGCTTGAAAGGGTGGCCTCTTTAGAAAACTGAACTGACCCTAAAGGGAAGTTATGTAACTCCAAAATTGTGATATCGTGATTTCCGAGGCTCCACCATTCACCTTTTAATCTGCAGCCCAGATTATTTATTTATTTAGCAAAGTGGGGCATAAAGAACGGTAACAGCAGGCGCTATGCAGGTGTCATGACGCAGACAAAACTCAGTGGGCTAAGTGAAGATTCTCAGATATTATTTAAAATAATAATTTTGGGGGATTGTCCGGGCTGAAAACTCTTCTTATATAAATGTATCTGGATTCTGAGGACCTTTCACTGCTGGGAGGAGCTAAACCTGTGATTACATCATAGAGAGTAGAAGGGAGATGACAGGTAGATGCATTTTACTCTTTGATTAACAGTAATCAGTAGCCAAAACTGCCACAGCAGATGCAGAAAGTGGGCAGAATAATAGACTTGATGAAAACAGGTGATAAATAGAGCTGGATAGAAAATGATGGGATGTTTCCATAGAAAACTTTTACTTTTTGTTGAAAATTTTCATCTGAAAATTAGCCCAAAAGGGGATATATATGAAAAAAAAGGGATTTGGCCAAATATTTTCAGTTTTCTGAAAAAATAATAAAAAAATTTCAAGGGAAAGCGGACATGATCTGCAATAATTTGCATTAAATCAAACTCCAGTTTTCAACCAACCCTTTAAATGTGCCTGATTTTAGCATGAAAAGTAACTCTCTGGAGACTGTTCCCCACGACTGTGTCCTGTGACTCTCTGTTTGCCTTTTGTATTGTTTTCTCTGGAATCTTTTCATCAAAACCTGCTGCAAGTCCATGAAAAGACTGCCACTGACTTCCACGGGCTTTGGATCAGGCCCCAAATCAATTTCATTAGCGCATGGCTGGTTGCTGACTGGCCTGGGAAACCCTTTTGCTAATGGCCTGATTTTTCGGTCTCAAACAAGTGTTGGGAGCTTGTTTCTGTGTTTCTGCTGTGAAATTATCCTGAGGTCTGTAGCAAAACAATAAGAAAGATAAAAAAAATGTCTAAGAGCAGAGCCACGTGGGGCCTGATCCTGCTTTTACTGACTTTAAAGGCAAAACACCTAAGACAGAAGAGAGTTTGTTTCCTTTGACTCCCTTAAAACTAAGGCCAGGTTCCGCTCTGAATTACCCTGGTGTAAATCTGGAGTTGCTCCACCATCTTCAGCAGCATTACTCTGGATTTAAACCCATGTAAACAAGAGCAGAATTTAACCCATCACAAACAACAAGAGATGCAACAAGCAAAAGTGATAGCCTTAAAACGCATTCCCACCTCTTGTCGCAGAGCCAGGCTCTGCAAAGACGCTCTTCTAATATCTGCTGCTCTCAGAGCACTGGCTAAGACGCACACAAACATCAACATTGTACAGTCACCTCTGGGCCTGAAAGGGCTGTCACACGTTAACTGCTTGACGAAATGTCACCTCATCAACTCACTTGCTAATAAAGGGCCAGGTGCAGCCGCTCTGATTGGAGCCAAAGGTTACTTTATCCCTCAAGCGATCTGACACTGAAATCAGCTTGGTTGCTTGGGGAATAAGGGGCTAGGCAACATGAGTCAAGGTGGCAGAAGGGGAGGTGATTTTATGGTACTGCTTTTTACTGCAAAGGTGAGACTGATGCTGGAATGCTGCATCCAGTTCTGAGGGCCACATTTTAGTAAGGAGGTTGAAAAATTGGAGCAGGGGCAGAGAAGAAACACAAAAAACCCAAAAGCAACCAAACCAAACCAAACCAAACCAAAAAAAAAAAAAAAGATGTGAGGGCTGGAAAAAAAGTCTGACAGTGAGAGACTTAAACACTTCAACCAGGTGAGTGTATCAGAAAGAAAATCAAGAGGTGACTTGGTTAGAGTGTATAAATACCTTTATGGGGAGAAAACACTGGATACCCTAAATATAGCAGAGGAGTGCAGACCAAGAAAGAACCAGTGGCTGGAAGTCAGACCAATTCAAATTAAAAACAGGGCAGACTTTTCTGCTGGTGAGTATGATTAACCAAATGGAACAAACCACCCAGGGAGGTGGTGGATTCTTCCAGCCTTGAGGTCTTCATAGTGCGACTGGTGGCCTCTCTGGCTTGAGTCAAACAAGTTACTGGGTTCAAGTCAGGGGAGCTGGAAGGAGTTCTCAGGCCTGGCTTATGCAGGAGGTCAGACCAGGTGATCTTACAGGCCCTTCTATCCTCCCAGTTACTGACTCTGACCCTTAAAATGTATATGGGTATTTCTGAGTGAGGTCTCTGGCTGGGAGGTGAAGATTCATTCCCAATGAAAAGATATTCATGAGGTTTGCCTGGCTGGCAAAGGGGCCAGCCATCCCTGGTTAGCAGTAGAAGAGGATTAGAAACTGAATCAGCTGCCTAAAGTCCACACTCCATAAAACGGCCAATGTGAGCAGCTTCCTAGCAAGAGGCAGAGCTCCCAAAGCAGGAGGCTATGTGATACCAGGCACAGGAGGATGTTTCTCACTAACTGTGGGCAGGGAGCATAGGGCAGATGTTGACTCAGACTCATAGACTTTAAGGTCAGAAGGGACCAGCACGATCATCTAGTCTGAGCTCCTGCAAAATGCAGGCCTCAAGACCTCACCCACCCACTCCTGCAATAGGCCACCAACCTATGACTGAGTTATTTACCTCCTTAAGTCATGATTTAAGGACTTTACGATACAGAGAATTCACCGGTAGGTGAACCATGCCCTGTGCTACAGAGGAAGGCGAAAACCGCCCAGAGCCCAGGCCAATCAGCCCTGGGGGAAAATTCCTTCCCGACCCCAAATATGGCGATCAGTTAAACCCTGAGCACGTGGGCAAGTCTCAACAGCCAGTTATCCAAGAAACAATTCTCTGTAATAACTCAGAACCCACCCCACATACTCTCCCCTCTTAGGCTACTTGTAAATCCACCACACATGGCCAAAGATCAGCCTATTTTGGAAATTGACTATCTAATCATACCATCCCCTCCATAAATTTATCAAGCTCAGATTTGAAAGCAGTTATGGTTTTTGCCCCCACAACTCCCCTTGCCCCTCGTGTGGGTCTTTGCATTAGTGCAAAATGCTGCTGAATTAGGACAGGGCATTTCACAGCCAGTGGGTGCTGCTGGCTATGATTGCCCCAAGGTGTGGGGCAGGCAGAGAATGGGGCCCTTTGAATCCATCACCTGGTGTGGAAGAGCACACAGGAGCCCATGGGTCTCTCTGCCCCTAAACAGGTCTTTAAAGGAGTTTGCTAAGACAGGGTGTGTGTGTGTTAATTTTAGCTCAGGTCAGGGAAGCCTCACTGGAGCTCAGGTATCTGCCACGGGGACATGCTGCCCTTTCCACAGAGAACCGTTAAACTCTCCCCCAGCCATGGCCTCTATTTCACCTTTTCTGACCATGTCCTTTTCATTCTGATAGAAGAGTTATAGAGCTGGGGGAGAAATCAGCCTGAAGCCCAGAGTAACCCACAGGCGAGTGTGTGTTACAGGGCACTTGCTGTGAGCCAAGACTCACTTTTAGGCCCAGCTTCGAAAAACTGGGGCTTGTTCTCAACCCATAACAGCTGATGCTTTTAGCTCCAGACACACCTGGTTCGATCCCCAACACCCTGGCCAGAAACGGCAGCTGTCACACGAGCAGGGCCTAATGTGTTCACCAGGGTTTGATAGTTGGTGTACACTGCACAGAGAGCAGGGTGACCTCTTTCCAGACTGCTATTATAGGAGCAGTTAAGAAAGGCAGGGAACTTCAAAGAGAAAAATAAAAGAAAACCTGGGCAACAGCAGGGTCTGATCCATTGCCCCATTGAAAGCCACTCGCTTTTGACTTTGGTGGACTTTGACCAAACACGTCTGATCCTAAAGCTTTTTGCAGGAACTGTTTCCCCATGTGGAAATGCAGCCACTTCTGGGGTGGAGCCTGGCAGTTCTAACCTCTGCGTCTTGTTCAGGAGAGGGAGTGAAGGCAGATACTGCGTCTGACTGAGACCACAAGGGTGGGAAGATGTATGCATCTGGGGTGGGATTTGTCCTGGACCCTGGAGTTAATAGAAATCCTCTGAGGTTTTTAAGGCTTGCAGGTGGCAGGGGATATTGAGACTGACTGAGGGCAATTATGCTGACTAAGCATTCTTGTTTGCTTGCTTTGCAGGCTCCCACTGGACATATGCAGGTAAGGCTGAAAGAGGATTTTATCCTGGGCTTTCTCCTTTTCAATGCCCCCTCCGCCAGGCCAGCTCAGCGGGACAGGATGCAATGCCTTCCTGCCAACACCTCACCCATGCTGGGTAGCAGCTGGCGCTGGACGGTGATCTACACTGTGCCTCCTTCTACTGGGGTTGAGTGCACTATCAGCAGCACAGTAGCTCCAGCCAGCCCAGCACAGACACAGAGCTGGGGACTGCCCTGGACGCAGCATGCAGATGAAAGCCCCAGCCCAAGGAGGCCTGGTTGTTCAGTGGATGCTGTAGGGTGGCTCTTGGCCTGTCACTGGTTCAGCCCCGGGAGCTTTGCAAAGCCAGGGTGATTAAACCCAGCATTCCATGCAGCAGCCACACCTCACCCCCATTTACACAGGGGGAAAAGGAATGATTTAGGCCATGTACACACTACAGACTTGTCCCGCAATCAAGTTCTTGCAGGATAAGCAAGCGTTATAACTATAATGCTTTACTCTGTCCACATAGCACTCCTTGTAGCGAAAAGGAGCATTTACACGCTCCTTCGAATTTTTGCTATAAGGAGCAGTGCATGGTGGGCACCTATCCCACCATGCACTGCCGCAGCCAGCCTTTGGACTGGCAGCGGGGCTGTTCCCCCCGGCTGGCTGCCCCAGGGGTTCCCCCACAGGGATGGAGCCCACTGCCCCAGGGGTTCTCTGGGGCTAGATCCCCACTGGGGGGATGTTCCCCTGGGGAGATGGGAAGCCGGCTTCAGCCGCCAGCAGCTTGAGCCCTGGTCAAGCCACTGTGGCTCAAGCCACTGGCAGCTGAAACCGGCTTCCGAGCTTCCCATCTCCCAGGGAGAACATCCCCCCAGTGGGACTCCAGCCGCTAGGGCAGTGTGGCTCTAGCATTATAACGCTTGCTTGTCCCACAACAACTTTATTGCAGAACAAGTGTGTACATGGCCTTAGAGAAAGACCTGGGAATGTAACCCAGGGATCTTTGCTCCCAGCCTCCTCCTCTAACCACAATGCTCTCTTCCAGAGTTGAGATTAGAATTTAGGAGTTATAGCCCCCTGGCCTGGCTCTAACCACTGAACACCACGCCCCTCCCATAACTGAGAATAGAACCCAGGTGCCCTGGCTCCTAGACCCTGGTCTAACCAATTGGCCTCACCATTTCCCAGCACCAGCAACAAAACCTGGCGGTTTACTGACCTCATATCCTGCAGAGGGTGAACTGGACTCCTGGGTTCTGTCCCCAGTTCTGAGAGGACAATGTGGGCTCGTGTTTCGAGCAACATGGCAGTGAGTCAGGATTCCTTGGTTTTGTCCCCAGCACTTGGAGGGAATCTGGTCTAGTGGTTAGGGCAGGTGCACAACAATTCAGAACTCCTGGGCTCTACCCCAAGCGTTAGGAAGCAACATGGCCTGGTAGTTACAATAGGAGAGGTATTCATCTTCAACACAGGACAGGTCCCCAGGGTCCTGACTCCCAATCTCCTGCTCCAACCACTGAACTCCAATCCCTACCTCACACACTAATCTTTGCCCCTGGCTTCGTGGGCGCGTTGGGCCTCCCGGATTCTCCCCTGGCCAGCCCCTGTGCTAGAATGTCCCCATTGTGTTCCTGGGACCCTTATGTAACAATGCTAGACCCACCATCCGGATCTCCGCTAAATGTTGCAAGCCTAACAAATCCAATTAGCGCAGAGCCAGCACCTAGCCAAAAGTGCAGTCCTGAATTGGCTGATCCTATTGCACAGGGGTCATACATAATCCTCACCTAAGCTCAGGCCTTGAAAGCACAGCATTGTGCTGGATCTGGAAAGGGCAGCAGCGGGAACTCATTTGAACCCATGCTTGGGGGCCTGCCTGGCACTCGGTGGGGAGAGTTACTGTTTTAAGGCTGCTTTTGATTGATAGGAACAGAAAATAAGCTGGAAATAACCCCCTGACTCCTAGCAGGGCCCCAGGCCTAAATCTAATGACTTGGTGAGCATGCTAGCCTGGAGTGTTAGGGTAGCTGGCTGGACTGGGGCTCCTTGTGGGTATGATGATATAATACGGGTGGCCATAGCCCCTTGCCTAACCTGGGGGAGATGCAGGTTTGAGTCCCTACAGGACCTTTGGGGATGTCATTTAAGTCCAGGCCCTCAAAGGCATTATGGTACCTCATTCCCCTTAAAGTTGAGAATACAAGAATCCTGACTCCCGGTCTCTGTGCTGACCAGTACCCATCACTCCCTCTCAGAGCTGAAAATAGAACCCAGGCGTCCAGCCTCTGAGTCTCTGCTCTCACAAGTAAACCTCACTTTTTCCCAGACCCCCACGTGGGACTGTCAGGGGTGCCACTCAATCTTTTAGGGGAGATGGTCTGTCCCCAGTTCTGGGAGCAGAGTGCAATGTAATGGCAAGAGCAGGGGCCTGGGACTCAGGGGTTCTGGAAGATATTTAAGGTGCCTACCACTCCATGAAATCAATTAGGTGCCTAAATTCCTCTGCAGACCTGGTTCTGAGTCTCTCTGTGCCTCAGTTTTCCATCTGTACTATGGGGATAGTTGCCTCCCAGGGATGAATACATTAGACTGAGAGGAGCTCAGATGCTCCAGAGATTGGGGCCCTGCAAGTACCATAGTGAAATCAGGGTTTCACATGCCAGGGATGCCCACCTTGCTTTAGGGCACCCTTCCCTTCAGGACGTGACCCAAAGGAAAGGGTCTCACTGAATCAGGCCCTCCTTTATTTAGAAGGTGGGCCCCAGCTGGGAATCCTGCCTGTCCTGCAGTCTCATTGGATTCTGGCTAAATAACACCCCAGTCCCGCCAAAACAGTTTGCTCGGATACCTCCCTCCTTCCAAAGACAATGTGCTCTCTTGCACAAGGTTGGGATTAAACAGGGGGAATGAGGGAGCCAGCCTAACCCCAGGTAAGCTCCAGAACTGATTTTGATTCAGCGTGCAGAGTGGGTGAAATCCTGGCTCCAGTGGTCAATGGAAAAATTTCAGTAGGGCCCCTTGTGTGCCAGGGAGGTGGGGGCAAGCCCACAGGCACGTCTGGAAACTGGCCCACATGCAGGGTTCTTGCCCTGGTGGAACGCCATTGATTCAGTGGTACTGCTGCACAGCCCCACTGTGAACACACTTACACCGATGTAACTCAGTTTAGTCCCAGACACCATTCTAAGATCAGTTTAAACTGGTTTCAGTGCGTCTCCATGAGGGGTTTAACTAGATGGATTTAAAAGCAGCTGGGTGACACCGGGGCAAGCTCTGTAAAACAACTAAGCCTAGAGAGAGAAGAGGGCAGAGGCACCCATGGAGAAGGCAGAAAAAGAGTTGCCTCAGCTGCTAGCAAGTACAATGATGTCCTTTGATTTCAAGCATGGGGGTGAATCACAGTTTGGTGCCTGCTGTAACCCCACCAAGGTCACTGCTGTTACCCCAGTGGGGGACTTTGTCTGAGCAGGCAAGCTGAGCCCAGCCCATTTGCCCCAGCAGACTCAAGCCACCTATGAGAAGCCTGTACATTTCTCACGAAGCAGGCCTTGACATCAGGCACCCTAAGCCCAGAGTCTTCTGGGAGCTCCTAGGAGCAGCCAGATGGGGCTCCCCTGCCTGTATTTTGTGGGTATATCTGACTTGGAGGCTCTTTGTTTCTTCTGTAACTTCAGGTCTGGGGCCAGTGGAAGAACAATTGTGCAGTAGCAGGAAAAGCAAACAGCTTTATCTGTGCTTCCCCACTTGGAAAATGTTTCCAGCAAACTAATTACCATAGCAGAGATTATATTCAGATGCAAATGACTGCCGAGCTCTGGCCTCCCTTCCCAAGCTGGGTCCTTCATACAAAAGCCTCCTCATTCAGACAGCACCTGATTTGCCGTCTCCTGGCTTTGACGAGGAAGAGTGATCTTTTAAAAAGAGGCGTAATTAGCCTGGTTCCAGCCCTGCCAGATAGGGCAGTCAAGGGCAAAGTGAAACAGTTAGGCACGGCCTAGAAAGTGACCCACATAATTATAACCAATTATTCAGGGTTATTTTGAGTTAGATCATAGCCTCCCTCGCCGTATCTTCCTGAGAGAATGAGAAAGAGAGCATCTAAACCAAGGATCCAACATCCAGTCCCTCAAAGGTCCTTTAGGTTCTTAATTCCCCTTGTGAATAGGTAAGTGCTTAGCACCCACAAGGATGCTTATCTCTTGAGGTCTTTGAAGACCCACCCATGTGGTTTCTTGGAAATCTGTCTTCAATGGAGGATGCTGAGTGGACCTGGAATTCTGCTCCAGAGCTCCTAGGAAAATCTGGCCCCTCTGAAAAAATGCAGCCACACAAAGCAGATTATTGTGATTGACGCCATACTAGGAATAGTCTTGGTGCCAAACAAAAGAGTGGAGCCAAAGTGCTTCACATCTGAATCCAAACAGTGTTTAGAAACCCTGGCTGCTGCTTTTCTCTGCTGAGAGTTTGATCTGTTTCTCATCCAAGCACCTGCCAAGCATTTATAGATTGAGCCGCATCACCAGCCCTGTCGGAAAATATCATACCCCCTCCCCCCATTTTGCACTCTGGCAGTCAGGACTTGAATCCGTATTGCCCAAGTTCCAGTTTCTGGCCAGAAAGCCAGCCTTTTCCTGACTTAGGAATGGTCCTTGCGTGAGTGAAGTGAAGCATAGCTGTAAAAAGCTAGGCACTGTGAGATGAGATGGTGTGTTCCAGTGGTTAAGGCAGGACAATGGGAGCCAGGACTCCTGTGTTGAATGGCCAAGGATTGTTCCTTCCTGCTGCAGCTCTTGTGGGGCTGGGCTCCGAGATCCCCAGTCAGGAGGTATTGCTGATATACTGAACATTGTCATGGACAGAGCTGTATATGGCTCATTGTACCAAGGGCTGGGGCGGGAAATCGCTCTGCTGTGGCCAGAGCCGGCCCATGCACACACCAACTTGTAGAGATCCCTCCTCACCCCCATCCCAAGGGACTCAATCCTCTGCACTCTCTGTTTTCAGGCCCCCATGGCAAGGAGCACTGGTCAGTCAGGTACCCAGACTGTGGGGGTCAGGCCCAGTCCCCCATTGACATCCACACCAAGTCTGTGCAGCATGACCCAACCCTGCCGCCTATTGAGCCCCAGGGATACCGAAACCCTGGGGACGGAGCCTTCACCCTCCGCAACAATGGACACACAGGTGAGGCTGCAGTCGGGATAGGGTGGGAGTTACTCCAGGAACGAAGAGGCATCCCCTGCTGGGCTGGGACCCTTCTGTTTCTCCCTAGGAGCTTTGAGAGCACTGTCCGGGCCTTCTCTCTGCCCCTCTGCCAATCTCGCCACTCAGAGCAACTGTCCCCTCCTCTGCACCCCCAGGCCTGTCCCCCACACCTCTCGCCTCCTGTCATCCAGCCTTTCCTGAACCTCTCCCCAGTGCTGGCATGAGAGCCTCCTCCCCTGCTCGCTATTGCAGCAGCCTCTCCAGATCCCCCTCTTTTGGCACTGCCAGTCCTCTTAATCCTGCTAGGCAATGCAGTCAATGCCCCACTGCTGAGCTCTGGCCCCCAGCTTCGTGCATGGGGATGGGGAGCTGTCAGTCCTTGGGGAGCTGGCAGCCATTGTCTCGTTGCTATGGTGCTGAAGAGCCATAGCCATTGTCCTGTTGCTATGCCACTGGGGAGCCATCAGTCATTGTCCCATTGCTAGGGGGCCAGGGAGCCATCAGTCATTGTCCCGTTGCTATGGGGCTAGGGAGCCATCAGCCATTGTCCCGTTGCTATGGGGCCAGGGAGCCATCAGCCATTGTCCCGTTGCT
>ML685905.1:3279027-3364106 GCA_007922175.1 Pelusios castaneus
CCCAGCCTTGTTGGGGTCCCGGGGACAATGCCATGTGGGGGAAACCCTGGTTACCTCCCGTCTCCTGGGAAAATAATTCACTGGGGCTCCCTAGGAGGGGCTGAGGACTGGGAATGCTGGGTGAGGGTTTTGCAGTACATGCCAGCCATCCCCAGGCCTAATGTGGGGCAAACACCCCCAGGCACTGAGCAGTGGGGAGAGAGACAGCACTCTGGAGAAAAAGGAACCCAAATCAGTGCCCTGAGGGCTATGCTCCCTGACCCATTGCTCAGCCCCTCCCAACCCAGTGCATCACCTCCCCCAGCCCGGAGAAGGTGACAGCCAGAGAGGTGGTGCACTGGAGGGAGGTGTCTGTGCGCAAGTGTGACTGGGTGTGTGTGTTTAGGGTGGTTTGCATGTGTGTGTGTCTCTGGGGTGCAGCAGTGTAGGGGGTCAGAGTGGGGAAGGACCATCGCCGCGTAGCCACTTGTCAGCACTTGTAAGTCTGGTGACGCTCAGCATTGGAGGCAGGGTGATATGCAAGCCTCTCTGCTCTGGCAAATAGTTTCTAGCCCCTGGCATGGTTCTGAGAGAACAGTCTGGAAACCTGGCCCAAGTGTGGGAGGCAGGAAAAGACCCTGTCCCTGATTCTTTTGGTCACATCTTCCACTGTTCTGGGGCCAGTCCTGGGGTTCTGGGGACAGGACTTGTCCTGTTTGAACACTGGTATTTAGCAACGTGGGATGTGTGAGTGATGCCTCTCCTGAGGCTCCTGACTCCTCACTCAGCTCCTAAAGGTGTGCACTAGTGATAGGCCGCCTTTCCCTGCGCCCCAGCCTCTCGCCTTCCCAGCCCGGCCTCTTCTCAGCTCCCCCTCTGCCCAGAGCCTCCTAGCAGGCATTGACTGCAAGACCCCTAGGAGGCCAGGGACTTGGAGACTCCGTTGCAGGCACTAACGCCCCCTCATCATCTGTCCCCGCAGTGGAGATGTCCCTGCCCCGGTCCATGTTCCTCCGGGGGCTTCCTCAGACCTATGTGGCTGTCCAGTTGCACTTCCACTGGGGCAGCCGGGGCCATGCCAGCGGATCGGAACATCAGGTGAATGGGAAGGCTTTCCCTGCAGAGGTGAGTGTTCTCTTACTCCAGAGTTGCGGGTGAGGGAGCAGATGAGCCCTGATCTAGGCTGGAGAGCTGTTTTTGCCTTGCCTAGGAACCGTCAGCACCTGTTCAACACTTATCCTCTCCCTCCCCAGACTGGTCAGGCAATTGAGGCCAAAGCTACCCCTGGTGTAGCTCCACTGAAGTCTAGGGCATCATCAAGGCCAACTCTCCCTTCATAGCCCCTTCCTCATTTTCAAACAGCATCAAGATCTCCCTTAAAGCCAAAGGGTTTTAACCAGGGATGGAGAAGAAATCAGTTACTCCCTCTGTCCTGGCATCATCTGGTGAATAATCCCCACCCTGTTGGGCTACCAGTCAAACTCAGCTTCCAAGATCAACTCCAGTGGGGCCGGGTACAGTGCATTTGCCTCTTCTCCCTCATGCTCTCCTCTCCCTGAGAGGGTTTGCAATGCTGCTATAGTGCCTGGTTGGGTTGGGATCAAGCCAGCAGTGGTCTGAGCAATCCATCTAGCCCAGAGGCTTGGGGGGGGGGGGATCAGTCTGAACCCCTCAAGGTCACTGGTTCAAATCCAATCCCATTACAGAACAGTACCTAATCCTGGAGCTATTCCTCACTCGAATGGTCCTGAGTCTCACGGGCTATGTCTACGCTTGAAGTTAGTTCAAACTAACTAATTCGAACTAGTTTTAGTTAGTTCGAATTAGCTTAATTTGAACTAGCATGGCCACACTGGAATGTTAGTTCGAACTAAGCAAGCACTTGCTTAGTTCGAATTAGCAATCCCCATTCAATAGCCGGTTAATTCGAACTAAAAAATTAGTTCAAATTAACATGGCCACATTGGTTAATTCGAACTAGTTAGTTCGAACTTATACCCTATTTGAACTTATTAGTTCGAATTAAGGAAGCCCTTAATTTGAACTAACTAAAGCCTAGGATAGCCATGGCTTTAGTTAGTTGGAATTAAGCCTCTTTAATTCAAACTAACTTACCAGTGTAGACATAGCCATGATGAGTAAGTGACAGCAAGGCCTTTCAGGATCCAGAGCCAGCTAAACACTGATGGATACAGTAGTAGAAGGTGTGGATGCTCAGTCCCTCTCAGGATCAGGCCTACTGGGGCTGACAGGTTTGCAGAAAGCAGCATAGCCAGAGCGAACCAGGACCAGAAATGAAAGTACAGTGGCCTAGCAGGCTAGATCTGAAAAGTTGGGCTGTAAAATCCAGTGGCCATTTCCCGCTGCCAAAGGGGAGTGTGTCCCAGTGGGCAGAACACTGGGCTAGGATTGGGGAGCCCTGTTTGTATTCCCAGATCTGCTACTGACCCCTGGATGACCTTAGGTAAGTCATTTTCCTTCCCTTCCCTGTGCCTGTGTCTCCATGCAAGCAGATGGTGCATGGATACATCCACTAATAGCTGTGAGGGGAGAGGGAACATTTCATGGCCCAGAGAGATAGCGCCTGCAAAGGATTCTTATCATGGTCCCTCCCCTTTCTCCCTGCAGCTGCACATTGTGCATTACAACGCAGACAGCTATGCCAACGTCAGTGAGGCCAAACAGCAGGCTGATGGTCTGGCCGTGCTGGGCATCTTCCTTGAGGTGAGCTCCTCTCAGCTAAGACCAGTCACGCCTCACACTCCCTACAGGTGACCCACTGAGGAAGCTAACTTGAGCACAGGGGTGGAGAAAGAGAAGGGGAATCCTGAACAGAAGCACCTGCTTGCTGGAATGCAGATTTCTGCTGGGTGGGGAGAGGGCGCTAAGCAGAACAGAGGAATTGCCAGGTCGGGTCAGCCCCGAGGTCCAGCTAGCCCAGCATCCTGGGTCCCACGGGGCTCAGTGCCTGCTACTTCTGAGGAAGGTGCAAGAAACCCACTAATGACGACTTCTAGGATAACCTGCCCCTGTTTCTAATCGTTAGGAACTGGCCCAAGCCCTGAAGCATGAGGTTCTCTTTCCCTTCCCTACTTGCATTCGCTATTCTAACTCTTGGTGTTCCTGTTCTCCAGATAAATGTCCTTTTCCGAATCCTGGCCTCACCGCCCTCCTGTGGTAATGAGTTCCACAAGCTAAACCCCATGGTGCAAAAGTCTCTGTCCTTGGATTGGGTTGATGGTGAGGCCTGGTGCAGGTGCAGCCTATGCCTCATGCTGGGTCTCTGCATGTGGGTGACTTTAACCCCAGGAGAAAGCCACCCAGCTACCTGCTCCCCAGCATGCCCCAAGGGAGTGCAGTGCCTGGGAGCTGTATAAGGACCTGAAAGGACAGCTAAACAGCTAGCAGATGAGCTGATCCCCTCTCAGGGACCAGCAAGTCCATTGACACCCCAGGATTTCCAGGGTCAAAGCTGCCCAAGGCAGATGGGAAAGGCCCTGCCTTGCGAAGTGCCAGCCCATCCCTTGCATCTCCCTTGACTGTATTTCTCAAGGGCTGAGTCCGCCAGGATTCTTCCTGTTCCATCTCTGACTGGCCAGCTGATGAATGAAGGTAAAGCTTGTGCAGGAGGCAGCTGAGCTTTCTCAGAGACTGATCCTCAGACTATTAAACAAACTCCCCTGGAGACTACAGACCATCCCTAACCTCCCCCAGCCCCTGCTTCTGCACCAAGGGCAATGTGCGCTCCTGCAAATGGCCTTAATGGAGGTGCTGAGCAGTCAGTGTTGGGATTTTAAAAGAGCAATGGTTCAAAACAAATCACTCCACTGCACATACACCTCTCTCCCAGGAAGACCATGCTAGAAAAAGAACCCCAGGGGACAGATGTGAGTCACGTGGCTCAATGCAGGACTGGAAGGTGCTCAGATGCCACCATGCAATGAAGGGGTTCCAAGAACCAAACGGGCAAACCCCACTCAACCAGCCATATAACGGGGCCACCCAGCTTCTGTTTTTCTTGTGAGCTTCCCTCCAGGGGAAGGCTGGGTTCAGAGCTCACAGGAAGCCTCTTGTTCTCTATTCCCTCCTTCAGGTTGGTGATGTGGCCAATCCTGCCTATGACAACATCCTCAACCATCTGAAGAGCATCCAATACGCAGGTGAGGCCATCAGTTCCCAGGCAGTGTGAGGGGCCTGCCTGCAGTACCGGGAGAGGAATTGTTTGGGGGTGCATTTAACGGAGTGAAGCTAAGGTGGGATGAAACCTACCACAGGACAGGGTAGATGCCAGGAAACATTTCCTAGCAGTGAGAGTCTTTAGAGCAGTGGTTTTCAAACTTAGGGTCAGGACCCAGTACCGGGTCGCAGATGCTCAGGTACTAGGTCTTGGCATCCCCTGCTGAGAATTTCCCCCAGTTATCCCTGCTAGCTGGCTAAACACACTCCAGAGCAGCATTTAGTCTTGATCTGAAGACACCCAGAGATGGAGAATTCACCACTTTCTTGGGCAATTTGTATCAATGGTTAATGACCTGCCACTAATAGAAATTTGTGCTTTATTTCTGCTTTGAATTTGTCAGGCAGCAGCTTGCAGCCAGAGGTTCTCATTCTGCTTTTCTCTGCTAGATCAAAGAGGCCTTTAGTGCCCAGTATTTTCTCCCCATGAAGTCACCTCTATGCTGTAAAAAGTCAGCTCTCCATCTTGCTTCTGACAAGCTGATAGTTTCCCCTAGGACAGGGCATAAAGACCCATGGCTGGGTTGGGATAAGAACTGGGTGCCCAGCTCCTCTAGGCATCTTAGGTAACAGCAGCTCTGGTCTTGAGGCTAGACTGGACAGAACCCCAGAGCCGAGATGTGCAGGAAGATAATTCACTGCCAGCGTGCCCCCTCACAGGTGGGCCTGGCATAGCAGGGTCTTTTCCCCTGATGTCCCCTGCTGACACCACTCTAGTGCCACAGTGGCCACCATCCCATGGCTTGGCCCTCTGGCCTGGTCACACATGTCCCCATCAAGGTGAACCCAGTCCCATATGGCTGTAGTCCAGTTGCTTCATTCTAGGTCTTCATATTTAACGATCCTTTCTAGTCTTTTTCTCCCTCGGAAACCTGGATCCTCCCTCTCCCGTGGGTTCCAGGCCAGGGACCCTGTGATAAATAATCATGATCCATCTGCTCGGATCCCAGCTTCCCTGTCCTGCAAGCACCCCTCCACAGATCCCACAAGCAAAATACAACAGTCAGAGGGAGCAAAGCACATGTGACAGTCCCATGCCAGGCCTACCTGTCCCTGGGGAGGATCTGGAGTCTAGCAATCTCTGTGTCCCAGCCCAGCCTTTTTTCAGGGGCCTAGTGCAAGAAACACAGCTCCAGTCGGCCATTCCTGGGCTGAGTATTTCCTCTTCTAACCTCTCCCTCCTCCAGGCTTGACATTAGTCCCAGGTGTACCAGGTGGGGCTGATTGAGTGCACAGCCTCTCATTAACCTTTACCCAGTCAGCGTGGGCTCTGTGTATCCCCATCCCCGCAGAGAACAATCCAGCCTCATGGGCCTGATGGGCTCAATCTGGTAGGAGTTTTCCAGGTCTGATGTCTGGGAGCCTACACAGGATGTTCTGCTGCTGCTTTAAACAGCCACCTGGCTAGAATGGAAATGCCCCAAGATGTGAGCTCTGGAACCAGTGCTGGGCTATTGCTGTGGAGAAGGAGGTGTGGGTGAAAGCAGCAAATGCAATTGCCTGGCATTGAACCCCCTTATTTGCTCTTGGTGCTGGGTGAGGTGCTGAGCAGGATGAGTGAAGGCGAGAACTGGGATCTGCGTCCAAATTACCCTACAGTTTATGACCCCAAACAAGAAGCAGACGCAATGCTTGGTGACTTAGGTGGCCAGCAGAAGACACCTCATTCTCTCCACTCTTCCTGCACCTCTGGTGGCCATTGACACCCAGGCCAAGTGCCTGCAGGGAGGAGGGCAGAGAATCCCAATGGGCTGAGAGAAATGATGGCCCCAGGCCAATTTGTGAAGACTCAAGGAGCTCCGTGCATCACATTGGCTTTTCTGCAAAAAGTCAGGCTAGCTCGGTGGAAGAGAATTTACATCCTTAACATTTTCCCCTCCGGCACTCCCATAGGGCAGAAAGTCTCCATTCCACCCTTCGATGTCCATGGGTTGCTTCCAGGGCAGCTGGGCCACTATTTCCGCTATAATGGCTCCCTGACCACGCCACCCTGTTTTGAGAGCGTGCTCTGGACCGTCTTCCACCAGCGGGCACAGATTTCCGCCTCCCAGGTACCCGCTGGTGTTTGGGGCAGGGCAGTCTGGGGTTTATTTTAAACATTTTTCCTGTTAACACTCACATTGCCCCAATGCCATGTATCACATACAGCTGGGGGCGGGGGGGAGGAGAGGGGGCAGAAGGAGGCATACCCCAGGCTCCAAGGCTAAAGGGGATGGGATCATCACCTCATTGAGCTGTGGAGATGGTGGAATGAGGCATCTCATCATGCTGTGTGGGTGTGGGGGAACCCCAGGATGGTGAGGGGGCATCTCCTCACAGCTTCCTTCTCTTCCAGCTGGAGAGGCTGCAGGGGGGGCTGTACTCCAATGCCGAGAATTCCTTGCCTGTGCCCCTGGTGGACAATTACCGAGCCCCTCAGCCACTGAACCAGAGGAAGGTGTTCTCTTCCTTCCCTGTGGGTGAGTCCATCAGGCCCAAACGACCCGGGGGGGGGGGTGACTGCAGGGCACAGCGAGGGGAGAATGGGTCCCCCCCGCCTTAGGATTCAGCTGGTCTGGGGGATCTGACTCCTGTTTCTCTCCACAGGACGTCATCCTCTCACTTCAGTTGCCAGCCATCCCCCCAGACCCCTGCCAAAATACAACAACCAGTCTATGGAGCGATGCCCCAAGTTATATCCAGGTAGAATCCAGCTCCATATACACAGGGCTCTGACGCTGGTGGTAGGATCAGGGGTTCTATCTTCCCAGCAACCCCATAGCTGGAGTCATTCCCCTAGACCAGCGGTTCTCAACCTTTTGTGACCCTACAGAACACACCAGCCCCCTCTCCCCCCCATCCTCAAGTGAGCTATGTTGCAGGGTGTGTGTGTGGAAAGCATGCTGCATGTTGGGCAGCTGCTCATGCCTACAAATGTACAGAGCAAGCACATCCCTAAAATCACTGGCAAGCAGAGCCGCCATATCCCAGCTGAGCCAAGCAGCACAGCGAGCAGCCCAAGCAGGGGGACAGAGCCAGAAGATCCTCTAGGCCTAGGCCTAGGCCAGTGCTTCTCAACCTTTTGTGGGCTGTGACACACTTGGAGGTGTGTGCAATCCAGCAGGATACAACAGCCCCCCCTCACCCTGCCCACAGCTCTCTGTGACACACTTACTGTTGTGCGGCAACACAGTGGTTGAGAACTGCTGGACTAGACTGGGGACCATGCTAAAAGCTGGCTGTTTGGCACCACTGCCCTCTGATGGAGGGAATTAGAATCGCTCACCTGTGTGTCCTGAGCCCTGTACCACACAGAGAGAATGGGAACTCTCCCACAGAGATGTTGGGGCTCAGCTTTTGGAGCAGGAGGGTCTGAGTTCTAGCCCCACTGCCATCATGCTGTGGAAGCGGAATGATAACGGGGCGATCATGTGTTTGTCGCCGGGGACCCTGTGTTTGTCACAAGCCTGGGCCTGCTCCCGGCCTTAGAGATCCTCAACATCTGCCTGTCTTTTCTTTTGCAGGACCCTCCGGGTACTCCGCAGGTACGGTACTCTCTGTTATGCATAGTGGGGTTATGGTGTTACACTCATGGCCTATCCACAGAGACTTTGGATAACCCGCAAGAACCCAAAAACAGAGAGAAAGAAAGCAGGCTGCTCCTTGAAGCATGACTCACATCGCCTTGTTTTAAGCAGGCTCTTTCCATATTGACTCCGACTGCTACTGCCAGCAGGCCCAGGAATGCCCCTCTCCACATACACCGCACACTCCTTTTTCTTAAAGTGACAGCATCCACTTCCAACACACTGCTCAGCAGAGCACACCTGGCATTCCCTGGCAGCATGGAACAGTGACTCTCAGGTGTTGGGCTGGCAGAAGCCTTGGGCTCCAGGAAAGAGCAGCTGGAAACCATTGGCATGTGCCGTCATTGGGAATGACTGGGAACCCTCCCCCCCCCCCCCCCCCCGGGTTGCCCCATGCCCCCATTGCACTCTGGCCTCAGATCACCCCATCTCCAGCACAGTCCTCACCCTCCCCTTTCCTTCCCCGGGCAGGTGAAATTGTTGCCATCGTTTTTGGGACCCTCTTCGGCTGCCTCAGCATCTTTCTCACCATCTACTTTGTGGCGAAGAGAGCTCGGTGAGTGGGGAGCATGGACGCCAGGGGCTGCCCCTCCCTGCCTGAGGCCCATGATAGCCATGTCCCTGACTGTGCTGTCTCAGCTCTCCTACCCCACATGGGGGTCAGGAAGCGGGGAGAGGAGGGGGCTGGAGCTGCCGAAGGGCAGAGACCTTTAAACCCCTGTAGCTTCCAGATGCCAGCCAGGCTAGACCAGCCTCTGTCAGCATTGCAGGGCAGTACCTGGCAAAGATTCCAGATCCCCTGCGGGTGTAAATGGGATTTGGGGGTTACCCCACCTTTTCTGCTTGTCTCTTCCTCCTGAGCCAGAGTGAAGAGGATCCGAGAGCAGAAGGACGTCGTGTTCAGATCCTCTTCCAGCCACGCAGCGTTAGGCGACACCCACCACCCTTGACTGCTGCCAGGTGCCCCCTCTGGCAATGCAGTTGCCCCCTCTGGTGATGCAGACACCCCAAGGGCTCGCAGGGCAGGAGGTGTGCCAGGCACTTTGGTGCTAGGAGTAACGCCCAAAGGTCTGCCAGCCCTAATAGGCTCCCCTTAGGGGGTCACCTCCGGCCCAGCCTGGGGAGGACACGTGGAGACTCGCACCAGACACCAGGGCCAATCCAACCTGGGGCTAGGAGTGGCTCACAGCTGGTCTCCTCCACTAACTGCTGGGTGGCCTCTCTGAGACCAGTTGGTGGGTCTTGGCCCAGTCCCCAGGGGGCCACATGCCCTCGTCACTCAAACCCACCAGCATTGCTGATACTCACCGGATCCCCTTGCCAGTAGCCCAGGGGTCTTACATGCTGAACCCTTCCCCACAGGGTCCTTCTGCATCAAGGCCACGGCCCATGAGCAGAGCAGTGGGAGGCTGGGGTGTGGGCCTGACGCTGCAGCTTGCTGATCTAACCTCCCCACAGTGGCGGAGGGGACCCTCTGCTCTGGTCACTGTCTCCTGCAAAGACCTGGTTGATATCCTGCATCAGCAGTGTGTCAGGCTAAACAACTCCAAGAGGCGAGAGCGAATCCAGAAACCCTCACCCTGAGCTGATCCCCTGCCCCAGGTTGTCACTGCATTGTGGAGAGTTCACATCTACCGAACACAGCAATTTGGGGCAGGCAGTATCGTTCCCAGAGGCTGGTCTGGAAATGGTGGTTCTATCTGGAAATAAAATGCCTTTCCAGCCCAACCACGGAAGAGCCCCATTCATTTTGCTCCACAGGGATTTAGGGGCAGAGCCTCAAGTGCGAACTGAGGCCTCGATGCCCAAATTGAAGCTCCTAAATTCTACTGATTTCAAAGGAAGTGAGGCACCTAAGTACCTTTTAGGATCTAGGCCACAAAAACATAAGGTCACACAGGGCCAAGGGAAGAACTAGGAATTAAACCCATGTCTCCTAGGGTGGTTCCTAACCATGGGCTTTCCTTCTGGAAGCAACTGTCCCTGACCAGCCATGTGGAAGTACCAGCATGTCTAGGAGTTAGGCAGAAGTAGCTCTGGGCATCCAGGCTTGTTTGCAGGCCCCCATCCCACCCCCATCCCCGTTGTTCACATAGCCCTAGAACAAGTCCATTTTCCCTCTGGTAGGGAAGAGACACCCAGCAAAGGCAAAGGGATCTTAAATAAACACATCCAAGTGCACCAGTGTGAAAACCCCTGTTAAAAAACAACAGCAATCAACAGTGTAACTTTACAACCCAGCACAGCCCTTGCTGAGGAAAGGATCTGGAACACTGTGTGCAATTCTGGTCTCCCATGATTAACAAAGATGAATTCAAATTGGAACAGGTGCAAAGACGGGCTACTAGGATGATGTGAGGCATGGGAAACCTGCCTTATGAGAGGAGACTCTAGGGCGATGTCTACACTAGAAAAGTTGTCGACTTTGTTAAGTCGACAACTTTTCTAGTGGAAACATAGCCCCTTGTCAATCTTATTAAGTTGACTTAATGCTCTAAGTCAACTTAATAAGGTTGACTTAGGCGCTAATCCCCTTCCACGCTGGCTTTACGTCGACTTAAGGAGTCGACTTAGGGCTTAAGTTGACCTAAAATGAGGTGTTAAGTCGACTTAAGCTTTCCTTAAGTTGACGTAAGGAAATGCTTACGTTGACTTAATAAAAGCCCAGTGTGGACGTGGCTTTGTTTAGGTCGACTTAAGCCTCCTTAAGTTGACCTAAGTTGCCAGTGTAGATGCACCCTTGCTTGTTTAACCTAGCCAAAAGAAGGCTGAGAGGAGATATGATTGCTCTCTATGAATACATCGGAGGGATAAATACCAGGGAGGGAGAGGATTAAAGTTAAGTGCCAATAGGGACACAAGAACAAATGGACATAAACCGGCCATTAACTAGTTTAGGTTTGAAATTAGAGGCTGGTTCCTAATCATCAGAGGAGTGAAGTTCTGGAACAGCCATCCAAGGGGAGCTGTGGGGACAAAAACTAGCTGGCTTCAAGACTGAGCTTGTTAAATTTCTGGAGGGATGAGACCGTGGACAATGGCATGTAGTTGATCTGTGACTGACAGCAGCAAGTATCTCTAATGGCCAGCTATGGAACACTAGATGGGGAGAGCTCTGAGTTACTCCAGAGATTTCTTTCCCAGGTGTCTGGCTGGTGAGTCTTGCCCACATGTTTAGGCTCTAAGTGATCACCAGATTTGGGGTAGGGAAGGAATCTTCCCCAGCTCAGATTGGCAGAGACCCTGGGTGGGTTTTCACTTTCCACAATAGCATGGGGCACAGGCCACTTCAGGATTTAAATTAATGCAAAAGGTGGATTCGCTGTAATCTGAAGTCTTTAAATCAAGATTTGGGGATATCAGTGACTTGGCCAGAGGTGAGGGGTCTATTAGAGGAGTGGGTGGGTGAGGCTCTGTGGCCTGCGATGTGCAGGAGGTCAGATGCATGACGCTGGTCCCTTCTGGCCTTAAAGTCTATCTCCAATTATTAGCAGAGGTGAGTTGGTATCACTCCCCAGATTTTGGATGGGGAAACTGTGGCACAAAGCAGGGACAAGACCCAGGCATGGCCACACAGCAGGGCAATCGCAGTGTGGGGACTAGAACTGAGGTCGCCCGACTCCCAGAAGACCCTGGCTCCCTGTATCACATACAGGAGCACAGCAGCAAGTCTACGTCTACACTGATATGAAAGACTTGAGGAGCTTACAATTGCAGTGAAGACTCTCCAGCTCGGGCTGGAGGCCAGGCAGTGAAACCCTGCCAGAGGGGTAGGTCTCAGGGCCCATGCACCAGCTTACGACTACACTGCAATTTTGAGTCCCACAGCCAAGCCCTGCGAGGCCATGTCAGCTGGCCCAGGCTCAGTGCGGTTTTCATTGCAGTGTAGACGTACCTTAGGAGGAGTCTTCCAGAGCTGGGCAGAGGGACTGGGACAGGGCGTGGGGGAAGCAATCAGCTAACTCAGGGCCCTCACAGGGCCACACATACTCTGCCACGAAGAGCTTGCTGATTAGACAAGCAGACAAAGGGAGGAGGGAAACTGAGGCACGGGGCAGGGGAAGTGAGTTGCCCAGGGTCACCCGGCAGGCCAGTGGCAGAGACAGGAATAGAAACCACCCCTTCCCCCAACCCACACACACTCTGCCTTTCCACCTTCACGCTTTAAAACAAGTCATCCCTTCTTCCCTACAACGCTGATGCTTTTCAAAAGCATTGCCAAGTCAGTGTTTCCAGCTGCAAGCCGCTCACTCGTTTTCCTTCCATCAGGCACCCTCACTGCTCATGCCCCATGAACACAGATCACTTTGTACCACGGTGCCACCCCCGCCCACCCTTTGCTCAAACCAGACAATGGGGCTTCTGGAAATCTGTCCGCAGGGACTTGTCCTGGCATAGCCAAGACCAGCTTGTCTGACGAGAACACTCGGGTGCCCAGATTTTGCTGGGGTGGCTTGGGGCTATGAGTGATGTGGCTGCGCAATCATCTCTGGCTTATGTGATCAGTTCTCTGGTTACGGATGGCCAGGGTGCATCCGGGCATCTCAGCAGCCAGGCAGCGAACAGATCAGCAAGAAGGGTTAACAATGCATAGGATTCCACCCCACCCACAGGCCTAGCTTTCTAGGGGGCAGGGTGGCCCCCTCAAGCAGGGTTTACAAAGCAGAAACACACCTGACATATTTTGGGCCTACCTCACATTTTCAAGTGACTTAAGGAGCCTAAAGCACCTCAGAAGCCAAGGGGACTTAGGCACCTACATGTCAGCTCACATCTGAAAAATTGGACTTGGGCATCTGAGTCACTTGGGTGATTTTTGGAAGTGTCTCCCCTGCTCTGGTTTATTGCCTTGCTGGGTCTGTTTAGCATCAAGTGCCCTGAGAAATAAATACACCCCACAATTCTGGGAGGGCGAGGGCAAGAGCATGGGATTTCTGAGCCCCAGTCAGATCTGGAAGCATGGCCTACTGGTTGGACCAGGGTGGCAAGCCTAGCAGTCAGGACTCCTGGGTTTTGTTCCTGACCCTGGCCGAGAGCAGCAGTGACTGGTTAGAACAGAATTCAGGGAATTGAGCCAGGACTCCTGGGTTCTAGTCACAGCTTTCATGGATTTAAGTTGTGAGCCTGGCCCACGTAGCTTCCCATCTCTAAGAAGGGGTTAAAACTGACCCAGGTCCCAACCGTAATCCCTTAAAATGGTAAAGTACCTGGAGATCCTCAGGGATGGAGGATAAATTACTCCCATTTCATCTACAGGGAGTCACTACACCGGCCTCCCAGCTGCTCCACAGACAGGACTACCTATTTACACACTGTCCCTAAAAGCCACCAGGTCCAGCAGCACAGGGTTTGACCAGGGGTCTCTAGCCCCCTCTCTCCCCCTGCCTGAGGCTAGCCACTCTCTCTCACCCCCACTCCAGCTCCCTTTGATCCATTCTTCTTTGCTAGGCTGGGATTATTAAGAGCTGTGTTGAGGTGGCTGGAGCCTCTTTGGATCACACAAGCCTGAGCTAGGGGCTGGTCTAATCCCCACAAGAGAAAAGCACCTTGGTAACCGGGATTTGGTATCACAACATGAGCCTGAGGGGAGGGGGAATAAATCCGTGAACCCTGCACAAGCCTGCGGGCAGCACCAGCAAAATTGCCTGCAGGCAGGGTCAGCCCTGCAGAACTCCTGGCTCCAGCCCCCCCCCAGCACCTGCCAAACACCAGGCCTACGGTAGCTGGGGTAGGATGCTTCCACCCCAGCCAGAGCCAGCTCCAATGCCCAGGCAGGGCATGTGGTGGGCAGGGCTGCACAGACAAGAACAGGATAAACTTACCAGCCTAGACTAGAGAGGAGGGCAGTCTAGAGAAACTGATAGGGCCTTGTTCCAAAGGGGGAGCCGTGTTAGTCTAGTGCAGAAAACAACTGAGTCCTGTGGCCCTTTTAAAGGCTGACAGATGGGGCCTTAAGTTCTAAGAACATGATGCCAAATGGAGAAGGGCTGGGTCCCCACTCCATGGAACAACTAGGGGCAGAGCCAGACCATTCAGCAGGTTAGGGGCTTCAGCTGGCCCCTCCTCTCCTTTGCAATCAAGGAAAGAGATTTTTTAGCCTTCCAAATAATCAAGCAGCTCACACAGGGTTGGGGGAACCTAATCACTGCACCACCTGCCCCAGCCAGCGTGAGGTAGCTGCTAACATAACTAATAAGAGCTTTTGCATATGGAGGAATGGCCAGGGGTTAAAGTAAGGGGGAATGCACCGGAACACAGTTCTGGGGCCTCCAAATTTGAGGGGCCAGAGTTCCGGGGACCCTAAAAATAGAAAAATCTGGCAGAACAGATGTTCCACCCTGCCCTGGCTGCTGGCAGGTCCTACACCCCACCATCGTTAATCACAACACTTATCATGTTATGCAGTGTTTGCTAGTTTGTGACAATAATTGCTATAGACATAAACGCCATATAAAATTATAAATGTTTTTATGGAGCTATAACCGATGCATGTGGTACTGAGAAGTGGTTGCAAATGCCTACCTGGGCTGGGGCCCACACATGCATGAAGGGGGCCTGGAGATTAGGAGGGTTCTGGGGCCTGTCAAATTAGGTATACTTTAACCACAGGGAATGGCCCCTTGGGATCTGAGCTTATTAACAAGCATCCCCACAGCCTTCCTCACTAGTCCAAACCCAGGGGTCTCAGTCCTGCCTCTTCCTGCTGCTCCCCACCCCACAGACTTCCTAGCCAGCTCCTGTCCCCCCACCAGTCAGCCTGGGAGTAGGGAAAGGTGGTCTGTGGAAAACAGCTCTTGTGCTTTACCCCCTACACTCTAATGAGCAGCAATTCCAGGATTTGCTACTTGCAAGCTGCCTTCTTTTACCTCCCCAGTGAGCTGAGCTAATCCCACCCAGCTGGCAGGAGACTTTGCTCATTTTCTCCACCTGGGAGATGAGGCACCTCCCCCCTACCCAAATACTCTTTAAGGGCCAGACCTGCCCCACCCTCCCCAGGGACTCATCACCCTTTTGTCCTAGCCTGGTAGCACGAGGTAAAATTGCCACAACTTAGAGCCTGTCTCTGACCAGAGTGATAGAGTGGAATGTGGCCTGGTGGAGAATCCCCCCCCGATTGAGCCATCCCCTCATGCCACACAGGCCTGGGTCTTCTTGCAGGGCCAACTCACCTGCAGACAGAGCAGGGAGGGCAGGGCAGGTCACTGGCCTCTCCTCACCCGAGCTCCAAGATCCAAGGCCTCACTCTGCCTCTGTCTGCAGCTTGTTTGGTACCAAGTTTCCCTCAGGGACAGTCTGGCCCCTTCTTTACTCAACACCCACATCCCTGCAGCAGGGCTGCCAACAGGATGGCTCAGTGGCACCAAGGAGGGACCTCAGTACAAAATTCATGTTGAATCACCCAGGCACTGGGGCAGCAGCTCCTGCAGGGAGGCCCACAGGCTGGGGCTCTACCAGCATTGGCCTTTATCCTCCTGGGTCCCAAAGAGCCATCTATGCACTGGAAATGCCATTCCCCTCTTCAAAGTATCTGACGAAGTGGGATTTTCTCCCACAAAAGCTCATGCGGTAAATAAATCTGTTAGTCTCTAAAAGTGCCACCGGACTCCTTGGTTTTTTCCTCCCTTACTGTAATGCAGCTAGCTCTGGGGTGGAACAGGGGGAGGGAAGAGCAATGGCTGAAGACTGACACCCTGTGCTCCTGCAGCAGCTCAAAGCCCTGCCCAGGTAGGGTTGGATATTATGGCTCCAGCCACCCCTTACACTTAGGACAGGTGAGAGAACATGCTCAAGGGGCTGCAGTGGATCAGCGGCAGGGGCACCAGCCACCAGCCTGGGCTCTCCCACCAAGACCTGGCCTTTGAATGCTCTGTGGTTGCACAGACATGTGCATGCCAAGAGACTGGAGCTCCTGCTGCACCCCTCCCCCAGGCCCAGCACCTGACCCCCTTCCCCTAGCCAGAGCCTGGGATGTGGGGGAACTGGTTCCCAGTAGGGCTGTCTTCTGCCCAGCTGGATGGAGCCACAGCTCTAAAAGGGAGGTGTAAAAAGGCACCAGGCAGTGGTAGGGACTGAGGCAGGCTCCGGCTACCTCGATGGTGCCGACTGCAGCCTGCACAGGCAGAGCAGGGAGTGGGGACGGGAGGGTGGCTCCCTAGGTCAGTGGTTTTCAGATTTAGGATTGGGACCCAGTACTGGGTCGCAAACCCTCATGCAGTGGGTCGTGGCACCCCCTGCTGCCGCCGCCAAAAGCCTAAATGCGTTGCTCAAAGATGTCATTGTTGGGTCGCAGGCTAAATGATTTTTTCAGCTGGGTCCTGAGAAAAAAAGTTTGAAAACCACTGCTCTAGGAGATGGAGAAAAACGGGCCACTTCCCCACCCCATCCTCCTCTTCCCTTCAGACACCCTCTCACCAGCCTGAGCCCTTGGCCATGAATCCCTACCCCTCTGCACCCCAGGATCTGCTGGTTAGCCCTTCCTCCTAGCGAGCCCTTGTCTGACCCTGGCCCTAAGGGGACCAGAAGCCTCAGTCACCCTGGTCTGGGCACATCAGGGGCCTGGCTAATGGAGCAGGAGCCAGTGCCGCACCAGCAATGCTCCCAGCCAAAGGGTGGGCCTGGGGTAGTTAGAAGATTGCTGGCAGCCCCACAGCTGATGTGTGCAGCTTGCACATTGCAAGCAGCAAGGCAGTGGAAAAGCAGCCAGGTGGCAACCCGTGATCGTGATGGCCGCTCTCACCCAGCCCCACAAGGCCAATCTGCCCTCTTCTTCCCAAATCCAATTCCGAAGTCAGAGCACCCCCTAGTGGCCAGCAAGATTGGAATCAAAAGCTGGTTTCTGCACCAGCAGGGAGCTTTCCCGCTCGCACCCATGATGCAGGCCTGGGTTTAGGGCTACTTGGTGTCCTGCTATTCACACGAATAGTTCCACTGCTCCATGCCATCATCCCTGCTGCTGTTCAATGGATAATTGGGGATGCCAGAGCTAATCCAGTGTCGTGGCTGGTTTTTAACCAAATAGGTTGCTAGGACTGAGAGAGATGATGGGGGAAATGGGCACCTGGACTCTTCTCACGGTAGGAGTGACTGGAAACCAGGACTCCCAGGTTCTCTTCTTGCCCTTTGTCACAAACTTACTGGGGGATCTTAAGGCCAATCACTTTGCTTCTCTGTCCCTCAGTTTCCCCAGCTATAAAGGAGGCGTGTTCTTTGTGTAAAACGTGAATGTGTGTACACTCTCAGGCTGTGGAGACGGAGATCCATATGAAAGGTGCCTTAGAAATCCAGAGTAGCAGGAGGGAGGTTTAGGAGAGAGCAACTGTAAAGATAAAAGCAAATAGATCTGCAGCTTTTGTTCAGGCTGGGACATTCAGGCAGAGCCTGCACTCACCCCACAGCCCAGGTGAGGGAGGTTTGTGGGTACAGCTGAGCCCTTGGGTGCAGACAGACCTAGAGAGCTACCCCTAGAGCCCACAGTTTCTAGTGCTGGAGAGGGGTCTCGCTGATTGACTAGAACCCAGCAAAGCCAGGCAAATTGGGTTAAATGTAGAGTGAGCTGGGGATTTGACAAAACCCTATTGCAGGGGATATACAATTCTATCAAAACCTGAACCCTCTGCAAAATCAGGCCATCATGCCAGAATTTCGTTTCAGAAAAAGTAAATGGTACCAACCGTGGTGAAGTGTCCCGGGTGGCCATTTAGGAACAATAGGCTTAATTTTGTTTTGAGAAGCAACTTATGAAATTTTTTAGCTGTTTCCTTATTTTCTCTAATCGAATACAAAATGAAGTAAAAAAAAAAAAAAAATCAAGAGGTTTTTTTGAATCAACATAAATTGAAGTCTGTGGAGTTTCCCTACCAGGAGAATTGTGAAGTTGTCCGTTTTTGCTCCAACTTGGAACAAAGTCAGATTTTGAATCCCCAAATCCTTTGTGAGACACAACGTCCATCCACCGCGCATCTCTAGTTCCAGCCAGAGGTGCATTGCAACTCTCTGGGCTTGTCTACACAGTGCACTAATCCACATCAGCTGGGTTGTAAATTCTAATATGCATCAGCATTTTGCACACGAACCAGGTCATTTGGGCTTCACTGGCATGAGTAGAACCCTCGTCCATTAACGTAGGACTGCTTGAAATGGGACTCCATTAATGCACTTATAGGGAATGTTTAGTGCAGGCCAAAAGCATCCATGTGGACCAATTAGCATGGAACAGGCTGGCAGGCCCCAGAATTTATACCACAGCCAGTTCACTGATGCATTTGGGAAACCTAGCCTCTCATTCACTGCTTTGCAGTTGCTCCAGCACTTTCAGCCGCTGCTGCATTTACCCTCGCCCACCACGCCAGAGCGGACTCTCTGATTTGGTGCTGGAGAAACTGAGGCACAGAAATGCCATCAACAGAGCAGAAAGCACACTAAGGGGCAGATGCTGAAACACAAATCACACTGGCAGAAATGTTGTGTAGATTCAGCCACACCCTGTTACTTAGAGGCAGCTACAACAACCGTGGTCACCAAAGCAGCAAGGACAGAGCCTAAGAAACATGTATTCCTTCTGCTGGTGGCTAGGCACTACTGACCCTTGCATCTATGCTATTAGATGGGCAAGTTTTGCACCCCAGGAAGCAGGAAGAGAGAATAAAGAGCCAGTATGTGCCATAAAAAGCCAGTTAAAAAGAGTCCTATTCCAGCCCCTAGTTTAGCAGCACATATGGCTGGAATAATACCTGGGGAGATGCAAGGGTTAATTAACGAGTACAGCCCTTAAGGCTTGGTTGGAAAATGCTAGCGAAGGGATCTCGGGAGACTCACAAGTAAGCTAGCTCTGGTTACGAGATGCTTCCCTGAGGAAGTGGCCAGGCAGTTGGGAGAGATTTCACAACCGGATCGGAAAGCACATTTTTGCAATTCTCCCAGGCTCGGCTGAGCATGGTGCAAGGGTTCTCTCAGCATGCGGCAGTGTGGCTCAGGGGATCATGCACTGGCCAGGAGAGCTGGGTCTATTCCCAGCTCTGCCACTGAGCTACTGCATGATACTGAGCAAGTCACTTCAACGCCGTGCCTCAGTTTCTCCTCCTTCCCCAGTGTATTTTACACTGGCAGCTTTTTATGGCAGGGCCTACCTCATCGAGTGTTTGTGTAAGGCCTGACCCTAACTGCTATGGTGGTACATGGGCCTTCGAGGACATTCCCCCGGTAGGGATGCAGTATCCCCATAAAATACATGGCGTTGCCTACGTGGACAGAAAGAAACACCAGGTGTCAATCCAGCCCCGTTACAAAAGTCTTTATTAGTCCTCATACTGTCTCTATTAAAAGGATTTTACTCTGAATCAAAAAAATATTTAAAAAACCCCAACTTTCCAGCCTTGGAGTGAATCTTCTCTCACCCTTAGAAAACCACACCACTGAGATTTTGAGCCTCTCGAAGCAGACAGCGGCCGGCCTGTTACCGCTCTCCACGCTTGGGCAGCCTCTGGAGTGGAAGGACACTCGTTTCATCCCTTGGAAGAAGCAGCATGGTTTAGCCTCCGTCCACAGAACTGGAAATATTCAGGTCTCTGGAGGAGAGGGGCCACCGCCTGGCATTAGCAATTGCTGAGGCAGCGCCTGCTGCACCAGATCAGCCCTTCCAGAGGGAGCGCCAGGCCCAGCCCTTCCGAAATGAGATCCTTCCTCCCCATTTTGGGGTATGACTTGCATGCTGCATCCCCTGCTGCTGCTGCCTGGCCTCCCACTAGAGGACGCTTGTGAGCAATGAATGGTGCCCACCTACCTTTTCCCCAGCTGCCCCCCACACTTAGTGGCTCTCTGGTGGGTGGCAGCAATGTTAACGCTTTGCCCCCTCAGCAGGCTATGGTCCCCAGACAGGTCCTTCAGACTGGACATGTGTGCCCTGCTGGGGAGGAGCCCGAGGACTGAACACTATCAAGTTTCTAGACCATCACCCTTTTCTTTCTGGGATCTGGGGCTAACTAAACCTGCAGGGGGCACACGCACCTAGCAATCACTGGACAGAAGTTAGTAGGATTGGTTGCATCTCAATGTGGGGGTGCATCCCATCCTTTTAGGGCTCTGTTCCAACTGCCCCATCCCCTTGTTGGTGGGGCAAGTTTCCCGCTGTAATCCAGCTGAGTCAGTATACGGGTACCAGAAAAGTGAAGAAAAGCCACAGTTGTTCCCCTCCCACAAACCCGGGGCATGGCTGAGAGTTCAGGGGGCCCTTCATGATCCAGTGTACTTCTGAGCCCAGGGCAGGCAGACCGGCTCACTGCTCCGCCAAACAAGGCACTAACTCAGTCAATGCATTAGCACAGACGCCAATCAAGGACCATTTCAAAGTGTTTCCAGAAGCGACAGTTGCCTGTGCTACTGGACAGGGCTTTCCAGGATGCTCTGCCGCAGCACCAGTTAGCCAGAGGAGTTGCGAGACAAAACACCTCCGAAGTGGCAGTGTGTTCCTGGGGAGCAGAATTTGCAAGAGCTTGCCATGGCCCCAATTCTGGGCACATTCCAGTTCGATTGAGTCAGAGAGGCTTGGTCAGAGCCTCAGCCTTTTGCAGTAAGAGCTGACAGGAGGGAAAACTCCAGCAGTGCCCCAGGCCCCTGAATCTATGGCTCAGAGACCACCAGGGCCCCATGGGATCCAGCCTCGCAATCCCAGCAGTCCCAGACTGCAGCACAGGCTCATCGTGATCTGCTCTGACTGGCTCCAGCTTCTGCCACGAGGAGGGGGTGTCACAGGCTGCTCCCAGCTGCAGAGAACAGGGCACTTGGGTGTTGATCTTCCCTGGATGTCTCTGGCAGGCAGGCCCTGGCCAGAGGCGGTGCTCAGTCCTCGACTGGGACCTGCAGCGCAGAATACACCATCACTCGGTTGTCTTCCTCCTGCGTACCTGCAGCGGAAGGGCAAAAGTCAGTAACTCATGCAGTGCGGGGCCTGGCTGGGCAGCAATGGAGAACCCACAAAGCAGCTTATATGGTTTAATAGTTTCACTCTTGTCTACCTCTAGGTCATGGGTTTGAATCCAGCTTCTCTCAGAAGCCTCCATGGACCCAAGCCTCAAGATCAGCCACAGCCTGAGTCCTAGGAGGGCAGTCTGACCCCCAGTGAACCCTGCTGGCACTATGGGGCCCACATTCTTCTCCTCGCTGGGGGTCAGCGGCGAGAGGAAGGACAGAGCAGGCCAGTGGACAGCGAATGTCTCATGGGACCAGGGCTGAGGCTGCTCAGTGTCTATTGGCTCATGTGGCTACAGCAGCAATTTTCAACCACTGCGTTGGGACACAAAAGCGTGTCATGCAGAGCCGGGAGGTGTGTCACGGAAAATTGGAAGCTCAGCTCGGAGCCAGCTGCCCACCACAGACAGCAGCCAGGGCCAGATGAGTAAAGGGACTTAGGGGCTGCAACCCAGAGATCCTGGGCTGGGGTGGGAAAGGAGGGGGAGTGCACCGCCTGCCTCACAGAAATAAACCCAGCCCCATCAAGCCAGACAATCAAGGCACCAGCCGGTGCTAGCTTGATTCTGCCCCCACCCGGGCCCTGGAGAGTTGAATCCTCCAGAGCACCACAGCCTCCCAAGCGCTCCCAGCCCAAGCGCCACCCGCAGACTGTAGCGTGTCACACAGGGGAACATCATTTCTCAGGTGTGTCGCCACGGAAAAAAGGTTGAGAACCGCTGGGCTACAGGATGGCTTGGAGCCCTCGGGGCTGTTTTCCCAGCACCACATTTAGGTGATTAGTGATGGAGCAGAGTCGGTGGACTCTCACTCCCAGCGCCTGGCACAGAGTCTCTGCTCCTCCCAGCAGCACAGGTCTCTCTGCTGCCATGTGACCTAGCTACCCAAAGGGGAATAGCCCAGCCCTCCAGGTATGGAGCAGTCACAGGAGGAGTGGAAATACCTGGATAATCCCCTTGCATTTGCTTCTCCCTCCCACTGCTGACCAAGCAGGATCTGGTCCCAGAGACCTTCTGAGCTTGTCACTTCAAGCCAATTATTCTGGAGCAAGTCACTGGGTGTGGGCTGTGTTGCCCCCCAGTCCCTCTATACAGTAACCATGTCCACTCTAGCCACCTCCAGAAAGGTGGCCGGCCAGCTACTTACAGGAGAGGCAGGCGAGGATGTTATGCAAGGAGCCACCGGCTGTGAAGAAGGCCCAGATGCCCATGGAGATGGTGATGATGTAAATGGGGACAAGGCTGGCCTGGTACCAGGGATTCAGGAATGTCTAGAAGAGACGAAAGGAGAGGTAGGGCCTTCTATCAGCCTGCAGAGCCCTGGCATCCAATGCCAGCGAGTGCCCCTGGTTCAGGCTCTCTGCTCCAGGCCTTCACATCCCAGGCCTTTAAGCATTTGGGTGAAGGGGGTGGGCACCACTCCCCTCTTCCTTCCCCCCGACCCCCAAGCAGAGCAGTGCAATGCTGAGTCCCGCTGCAATTTCTGCCCATCAGTTTCGCCATGAGGAGCTTAGTGGAGAACTCAAAGCCCCTTGCAAGGGGCTTTCGGGATCCCTAAGTCCTTATTAACACTGCATAAATCCCCCCCGCACCTCCCAGCATGTCAGGATTAACTCCTGTAGGGGGAGGGGCAGAACAGTTTGCAACTCGCGCAACACCTCGGAATTCGCTTTTATGACACGGAAGGCAACGTTTCAGCACTGTTGCTGTAGCCCAGACAATCTCCCACCTGGCTCCTCTCCTCCCCCCACAAGCACAGTTCAGCGCCCACTAGCCCCATCCGGCCGACCCTCCCCCCCCATCTGATCACTGCTCTCTATCCAGCAACAAGTTCGGCCCCACTCACCAACCCAGATGTGACAAGGTGACTGGCCACCACAAGCCCCAAGGCCCAATACCGCCGCTTCTCGCAGGAGTCAAAAAAGATCACCCCCCAGAACGTGTGCAGGAAGACAACCGCCATCGTCAGGAATGCTGGGAGGAGAGAGAGGGGGAGAGATCAGTGAGGTGCCGGCACCCCAAACCTTCCCAACAGCAACACAGTACCACAGCCTCCGCACTTTGAGAGTCTTTCCACTTGTAGGATCCAGAAGCATTTTGCAGACAGTATGTGTGCTGGCTATTGAAATGCAGTCACCTCTGGAGTGGAGCTCAGCAGCCACCCCATAGGAGAGATTTTAGAGGAGGAGATGGGAATCAAATCCAGTGAAATCTGAAGTTGGAAATGGGGATGTATTTGAGGCTAGCATCCCTACTTTATCAGAAGTGGCTTGGGATTATTAGTGACCCGAAAAGGGAATGTCTATACTAAGTGGACCTGCATTAGGTCGACTTCAGCCACCGCAGTAATTACTGAATTGGTTCATGTCTACGCTGCCTTCCTTCTGTTGGTGTAGTGGGTCCTCATGAGATGGTGATGATGAGGGGCTGAAGAGGGGCAGTGTGGGAGGCTGAGTCCAGGCTCTCAGTTCCCCCCATTAGGAGCCCAGTTGCACTGAGACCGCCAGATCCTCCTTCCACTATCTTTCTGGGCACCTTCTAGTCACCAAGATTCAGAGCCCCACTAGTGAGTAGCCACATTAGCCACAGTGTTAAGTAAGGGACCAAGCTCACACAAGGAGTCGGGACTAGAACCTAGGCCCCAGTGAAGTCAAAGGAAGGGTCATCATTTACTTCAATGAGGCCAGGATGTACCTCTGGACTCCAAGTTTCCTGGTCTAACTAGTAGACAGCACTGCATCCCAAGACGGATGCTGCGGTGACAATATATTCAGCTCTCGGCTAACAGGGAGTAATGGGGCAACCTTGCATCATGCCCCCACCAGTCTTTTCTGGTTCTGGTTATACCCAATCTTCCACAGCTGGAGCCAAATCTGGTTCCTCATGACGCGTTCGGCCTGGGGTCTGAGCCTAACCCAATTAACGACACCACCTAGGACATTAAAAGCAAGGAGCTAACACACCCATGGACAGAAAACCACTTAGGCTGGCAGTGAGCCCTGTAGCCCATCCCCAGGGCAGGAGTGAACTCATCATTCCCAAACGCAGAGGGGCTCCTGACTTACCTGACGTGATGAAGTAATAAGGTGAATCCCCATGGATCCCTACAATGCCAGGCCCTATGGAGTCTGCCAGGATGTTAATGACTGAGAAGACCCCACTGATGATCCCGAAGGATAGCCCCGACACTAGGAAGGAAGAAGAGGATACTGAGCAACAGTGTGGAAGTTACCAATGGCCATGTGAAGCACCACAAGCAATTTTGGACTCAACCGACATGCACAGGGGAGTTCCCTAGCATTTTCCACATTACCTCTACTCTCCCAGGAGACAAAGAGACAGATTGATCACTTGGAGATGCTTTGAGCATTCTGTACATTGCAGGGCTCTGTCTAATGCATTCTGGGGCAGGAAGGGAATGGGACCAGCAAGTGGCAGAAATTAATAGACAGAAGTATGAGAGCCAGTCAGACTGTAGCTGCAGACTGAATGGAGTCAGCACTGCCCCAAAGGCAGCCAAAAGCTGCGTTCCAGCTATTTTGATCCAGTTATATCACCCCGATCACCGTGGTACCTGAACCCCCTGGGCCTGCTGCAGGGCACAACTGAAACAATGTGTGGAGGGGTCACTCATTTACACGGGGAGGAGGGAAGCACAAGCTCTTGCTCAGCAGCTTACTCACCATAGGCCATCTGCTTGAGGGAGATGGGAGACTGCCCATCCTCACTGAGCGTCGCTAAGCCTTCATCGGCTTTCCTGGAGGGTCAGAGAAAGAAGAGAATGGGGATCTGGCAGCACACCAGGGAAGGTGGTATTTATCAAGCAAGTGGCAGATGGCAGAAAAGAAGAGCAGCTAATGGACAGTATCTAGAAGGTGGCAACACATGGGAGTGAGTTCTACAAGCGGGTGCCACTCATGGTTTCTGATAGTAATTCCTCGCTCTTATCTAATGTTTTTCATCTGTCAATCTCAAAGCACTTTACCAAGGATAGCAGTCTCCATTTCACAGGGGGGAAAAAATCTGCTCCTACGGGGTTCTCTTACTTGAGTAGCTTGAAGTAGGCAAATCTAAAGGCCTCCTGCAGCAGCACTGACACTGCGGCCCCAAAGACCAGGAGGCCATACTGTAGCCTGGAGTCCTCCCGATTGCTGAGATGCACTGAAATGAACCAGATCAGAGAGGCCAACAGCAGGGAAACCAGCCAGAAAAACGCCCTGTCAGAAAGACAAATGGGAAACAAGTTACATGTCAACACAGCATGTTCCCTTTGGGCCATGCCCTCAACAAGGGAAGTTTGATCATCGCATACCACACTGGCTCATGGTCCTGTGAGACGCATGCTATTCACAGCCAGAGGGGACGAAGGAAGTGGGTGGCACAGTAAGCCCTATGTTCTACTCCCAAAGGCAAAACTGACTCACATGGGCAAGTCACTTCCCTTCTGTAAAATGGGGAAGATACTTAGTATTATTCTGCCATCAAAGTCACAAGAACATGGGTTTCCTTCACAGACCCGTCCCTGCGGGGAGAAATGCACCACTGCAGCAATTGATCTGGGCTTCCTGTTGCTGCTCACACCAGGTGTGGTTACTGCTCCAGTGGTGGCTACAATCCTGCAACAGCCAATGCAGAGGAGCAAGTGTGTTGGTGTTGGTGTGTGTCTGTGAGTGAAAGGTTGCAACAAAAAGTTTTTTGCAAACGGCCATTCATCACAAGGAGCCTGTAACCCCTGTCCACCTGGTGTGGCGTTCTGTCACCCATTGATTGTGGATGGGCCTTTTATGACCTTGCCACCATTTGGGTCTTTTCATTCAGCCAGTAGAACCTTATGCTTTTCTACCCAGAAGTCCAACGTTCAATCCCCACTGCCAGAGACGCATCAAGGGATGTTTTATTACAGGTCAGCCTCCAACTTGGAGACACATGTAACCGGCTCTTTAAGAGCACAGCACCACTACTGCAGAGCAGTTAAAACAGAACCGCCAGCCCAAAGAAGGTCTGCATAAGTGGAGAGCAGTATTGCACAAACACTGAGCACGGCATGGGCTTTAGAGCCACAAAGATTTGAGCAAAGGTGGCTTAAATCCCAACAACGCTTGCTCTGTAGCTCAGGAGCTGCTGTTTGGCACCAGTCAGAGATGTCTCACACAGCCTGTACAGTTGGTACACAGATTACATGGTCATGGTGGAGATAAAGTGGCAGCCTCACAGCCACTGTGTCCCTTCTGGAGCAGGAGAGTTGAACTCTGGGAATTCAATTACTGGGAAACCAGGAGGCACAAGAAGGTAAATAAATCCTCCCAAGAACACTGGGAGTTATTGCAGAAAGGCAGAAAACAAAAGGCCAAGAAAAAGGCAGGGTTACTTTTCCATGTTCCAAAATGGTGACAGAAATTTAAAGCCTCACTCTGCCCCAAATAGGGGGGACTCAGCATAGCCCAGACCTATCACCCAGAATCATGAAGACTAGCCCCAGATGCCAGCAGACAACACCCAACTAACTCCAAAAGTACAACTTTCACCCTTCAAGCCTCTCCCCCATGATCAACCCAATGGGATCCTAAAAATCCCATATCCCTGTGAGTGCCCTCACCCACCTGCCAGTATGATGGGCTCCGCTCCAGCCTGACCCAGCTTCCCCCCAGGGGGTCTCTAGCAGCTCCACACCCACCCTCTGCCCCACAGGGATGCCCTGTATGGCCCCACCCCATCACCAAGAGGATCACTCTGGGTGGGGTCCCTTCATCTCCTCCCCAAGTGTGCCCCCTTGATTCACCCAGCCCTGGCATCCCAAGGGTGGGTCCCCTCAGCCGCCCACTGCCACCCGCCCCCACCAGGCGGATCCCCCCGAGAGAGCGGGGGGTCGCCAGCCCCAGACTCACCCCGCCACCAAGATGATGACCCGCAGCGGGTCCCCGGCCACGGTGAGGAGGAAGAGGGCGAAGGCCGGGCCGAAGGCCACAAACGTGCAGCCGAAGAACACGGTAGCTCCCATGGCGGCGGGGGGAAGGGCCAGGCTGTGGGGCCCAGCGCGGGGTGAGGGAGGGGCAGGCTCGGGGGTCCAGAGTCAGGCAGCCCCACAGCTGGGAGCCACTTGCGCCGCTACGGAAGCCGAGTAGGGGCCAAAGGGAAGGCCCGGAGCCTGGGGCACCGCCTCGAACGCGGGCTCACGTGAGCCGGTTGGCCAATGAGCGGGGCGGAGGCGCGTGCGCCCGAGTTCGGTTGTCGCAGGCGCCACTCAACCGATCCGCCCGCCTCCCCTGGTATGCCGGGAGTTGTAGTTTTCTGGGTGTGGCCGCGGATGCTCAGAGTGGAGCGTGCGGGGCGGAGCATCCCCGACTGGTACCTGAGGCAGGACTTTGCGGGGCGGATAGTAGGGTAGGGCAGAGCGGGGGCAGGGCTAGGCTGGGTTGCTAAACTCTCATCTCAGTGGAAAATGCACAGAAAACTGAAGCTGCAAACCCTGGATCCAGGGTTGAACTCATCCCAGTCCTGATTTTACAGAGACAGTCCTTGGAGCTTTTTCTTATGTAGGCGCCGATTACCCCCTACTCCCTGGTCCGATTTTTCACATTTGCTATCAATTCACCCTACCCTTGATCTGGTGCGTTTGGATCCAGGGCTCAACTTGCCCCAGTTCCAGGTTTTGGTTTGAACTCTTCCCCTTGTAAAAACCTACACCCTCTTAAACAGCACCCACCGGGATAGGGTGCCGTGGGTCCACCTCACCGGTGAGACAAGTAGTCATGAGACTAAATCCTTCCAATGAGCACACTGTGGCTCCCTTTTTTGTTTGGTGTTTGTACAGCTCCTACCACAGTGGAGTCCTGACTCAGGATTGGATTCCCTAGGTTCTGCCACCACACAGATATTAATTAATAACATCAAAATCAATAGAGTCCTGTGGCACTTTTAAAGACTAACAAACTTCAGGAATAAGCTTTCGTGGGCTCCAACCCACTTTGGCAGATGCAGTGGGTTGGAGCCCAGAGAAGCTTATGCCCGAAGAAGTCTGTTAGTCTTTAAGGTGCCATGGGACTCTCGGTGATTTTGCTGTACACAGACTAACATGGCTACCCCTCTGGAAATTAATAACATGTAATTATTGTTTATTATATTTCTGTAATGTGTTAGTTAGAGCATATTGGGTGCTTCTCTTAAAGCCCCAGATCCTAGAAGTCATTTTACAATGTGAGAATTTCAGCTTTCTTTTAAAAACAAAAATAAGTTTTTTACCCTCATTTCTGCAGACCAAAATGGGTAAATACGAACCCTAATAGCTATGACATCAGAAAGCAAATGAAAAAACCCCCAAAGTGATTCTTTTCTAAAATATATGATTTTTAAGACATTTTCATGGTGTAGGGGGCCTGGCATACTTTTTGAATGCCTGGGATCAGCAATATTGGTTTTCATGGGCTTTGTATGACTCAGGAGATTTTTTCGCCAGTCATTGGACTGAAATTTCCATTCAGCCACAAGATGTCACTGTGGTAAAATCATCATTCATTGATGCACAATTGGCAATTCAATTAACCTGCTAAATAAAAAATAACTAATCCACCAGTGATTGCAGCCTATGCTTGAAATGAACAAACATTTCAGAGGAGCTGAGCTTCCTCCTTGCTTGGCAGCTGGTGGAGTTAGCAACCTGCCTCCTGAACTTAAAAACCACAGCCTTGTCAAAAAGGTATTGATTACTGCACACAAAGCCAGTCTAATAGAAGACAGAAAGAGGGAAAAAAAACTTTGAAAATAAAAGCCCCAGGACAAGTAAAGGGATGTTATAGTTCTTTCTGCTTTTAAACCCCTTAAAACCTGATTTTCAGAGCACCCACAACTTCAAAGGAAGTGAATGTGAGTGGAAAAGCATTTCCAAACATCAGCCTTCATTGCTATTCACAGCTTGGTTTATTATATGGTCCCAGGCCCAGATCTTCAAAAGGTAGAATGTCTAACACCATTGAGTTCAATGGAATGTCTTTGCCCCAGTGTCTGCGTAGGATCCAAATATACGTACATGTTTCCGTATATTGCCTATAGTCCATTACCCAGGTCCTATTCATGTCAGAGGGAGTTCCATGTACAGAATCAAGGCTGTCCCCGGCCTTGACTTTACACTGGGTTCAGGCGCTGGCTGCAGGAGACATTCTCAGAAAATGTCAGTCTACTAGATACGACAGCATGGCAGACTCCTTCTGCTCCTCCTCACAGCAGTCTCAACCCTGAGCCGCAAGGCCAAAGCCGGGATGAGCTGCAAGTGCTGTTTCCACGCTTTAGCTTCTTGGCTGAGACTGCAAACAAATAAATGTGAAGTGGATATGTTCGGGTGATGAGCAGGTTTAGTGAGTCCTACAGCATTTCATGTAGGCCACGAAAATGACTATGCCTTGCAAACTGGATTTGAACCAGTGACTTAGGCTGGCTCTACATTTAAAAGTTATACCGGTATGTGTATATTCACTAGCAAAGTAATTTCCTACCAGAATAGTTTACAGCCCCTAGGCTATGTCTACACTGGTTAATTTAAGTCGACAAGGGTAGAGCTGGGTGGGACATGTTTTTCCCATTCTGTGAGTTTTTGAGATTTTTCTCTCCACCCCAATTGGGATGAAAACTTGTAATACATTTGCAAACCAATATCGGGGGTGGGGGTGGGGGTGGGGGGAGAAAATTGCACTGAGTCATTAGAAATGTTTCCTTTCAGTGCTGTCCTTTTTAAGTTTGAACTTTTTTCCCAGGACGAATTGTGAAACAAGAAACCATTTTGAATTGGACAACGGATTCTTCATTAAGAAAACATCAAAATGGAACGCTTTGACAATTTCAGGACTCTTCTTGCTCCCCCCCAACCCCGATTTCTCCCTGGGAGATGCACTGAAGCCAAACCGTTGCCGTGAACAGATTCGGTTTTGACACATCAACATTTGCCAGCGAAAAAGCTTTTCATCAGAAAATTTCCAGCCAGCTCTAGCTAAGACCTTCAAAGTGAAAAGCTCCAGAGCCTATTCGCCCCTCTTTGGACTTTCGTTTGCAATAGAAAGATCATTCTGCTAAGCCCTGCGACCATACTGGGGTTCTGCTCGGCAACTCTCATTCTTACACTAGCATTTCCTTTAGCTTCCACCACCATTGCAAACCCAGCCTGCGGTATTTCACAAGCTCCCCCAACTTTTGGCATCCTATTTTGAGCTTTCATAAAAGGCGAGACCAGGAAGGAAATGAAACAGAACTGGCCACATCTTTTTTCCAGCCAGTGTATCAAGAGTTTAACACTTTGAATTCTCACCTTGATCATCTTTCTGGGGCTCTGGTTCACCCTTCCGTCCAAGGCCACAGACTCTGTGATATGGCTCATTTGTTGCATTTTTATTTTAAATGAGGCTGGTGAAAAGCACCGTCAGGGCGGGGAGGCTTTTTATAGCCCGTGTCGTCAAATCTTTCTGAACTCCAATTTAAGAGTGCACATTCTTTCCATTCCCACGTCCAGATGCGCACACTGACATGGCGCACCCTGTGAAAGTGGGGGCATAAAATGCTAGATGATGCAAACAGACTACATAAGGACGGCTATGTTTCTGGGACGCCTCTGTTCATTCAGAGAGCATCAGATGGAGCAGCAGCATTGTACAGTGGGCATGACATTGTATGTAGACTCAGGAGAGCTATTTCCAACTCTGCCACTGACCTGCTGTGTCTCCTTGCATAAATCACTTTGTTGCCCCATTTCTCAGTTTCCCCATCTGTACTATGGGACAATAACACTCCCCTGCCTTACAGGGGGTTGTGAAGATGAAGGGCAATGAGATCCCCAGATACTATGATAATGAGGGCCCGATGAATAGCTATGACAAGAACTGGCTTTCACTATATGCTTTGCTGAGCCTGGCATGATGGGATTTCAGTTGGAGCCCTCGAGTATTACTGCAATAATCACTGCTGTATTTCCTTGTTCATTACAGCCTTGCAGAAGTACACTCCCCTTTTCACCAGGAGCCAATCATTATTTTTTGATGGATCGGTAAAATTGAATTCTTTTTTCATCTAAATCATGGTCAAAGCAATCCAAGCCATTCTGGGGCATGAGCTGGGCAATTTTGCACACCCAGTTCATTTCAGCTATTAATTTGGTGGACTAGAATAATGAATTTCCTAGTTCGCTGGCAGTTATGGAAAATAATTGTTTCAGGACAAACACACACTGTTTCAAAATTTTTGGCAAATCAAAAGATTTTTTTTTAAAAAAAACAATGGCTGGGACGAAACGTTTAGTTTCTGGCCCATTTTTATACATTTATTTGTTTTTAAGAAAAATAAAATTCAAGCAAATGTTGGGGGAAAAGGTTGGATTTGAACAAAAAAAAAATAGAAACATTTAGAGTTTTTCGGAATTTCTTTTTCACCAAAACAATTTGGCAAAATGGACATAAATTTGTGACACTTTTGGAGTCACCAAATAGGCGCTGTTCACAAGGCCACAGACTCTGTGATGTGGCTCATTTGTTGTGGCTCATCAAAACGTTTTGGATGAAAAATTTTGCCCAGCCTTACTCATGACGCATTCCTCTTGGGCCTCATTCCCTAGGATGTGCAATCATTTACCTCCGTGCAACGTGGGTGCAGAATGTTACCGTACTAGTCAAATGAAGAGTGGCACCCATTCTGCCCTGGCATAAGTGACGGCGCAAGGAGCAGATCATTATAGTGATGAAAAAAAAATCAGTGTTTTCATGAGTCTGAAGGGAACAGGATCCTCTGACCTAGTTTCAGCATACCACAAGCAATAACTTTATGCATTGGACACACGAGCTAATACCCTGATCCTGCACTGAAGACCATGTGGTCAGACTCCAGCACCCATATGGACCTCCTATGATGACCTTAAGGGGTTCTGTGTATGCCCAGGTAACTTTCAGTGCAGGGTCAGACCAAAAAGTCCATTTTTAGAGCCAGACAAGGTGGGTGACAGTTTTAATGGGATATTCTGTCTCTTTGGGTCCACAGGGTTACCCAGAGCTGGTTTCAGTCCTGGGGACTTTGAAGTTATAACTTGGATCTGAGCAAAGGGCATACTTGCAGTCAGAGCATGTGTGTGAATAATCATGCTGCAGAGTTAGAAAGACAGCGTGTGCTGGGTTCCAGTAGCTGCCGATCGTTATTAAAAACCAGGACGGCAATTTGGGGCTATCAAAAATAATCCAGCTCCTGCAACTAATGGGGTAATCTATTCTACAATTGATCAGGCATGCCCCATCCACCGTGATTTCTATGCAAATGCCTGCTAATGGTACCTATCACGACCACAGCTCACCCCCAGGGGAGGCGTTCACTGCCCATTTTATTGGACTCTTTCACAGTTTAGTAGACAGCAGCCTTTGAGTTGTAGGTTGCAAGATGCTGCTCATTAGATACCTGTTCTTGTCTTCCATGGGTAAAATCCCTTTGAGATTTCTTGGAGCATTTATCTTTAGAACTGAGAAAACAACAGACAGGTCTCCTGTTATGGGATCAGGGAACTTAAAGAGAGCTAGATGCTTTGATATGGTCTTAGAATGATCTCTTCCAAGACCCTGTTATGGAACATGAACATCATGCAAATTAATTCCTTTTAATTCTTAGCATCCCCTTTATTTAGTAGCAGAAGAAGAATGGATGTTAATAACCATATCCTGTTTTATCTCTACAGTGTTGGGAATACAATTATGTCTGTACCAGACTCAGCGATTCCTGTTTGTTGAAATTAATGCTACAGAAAAGATCCACTGTTCTTCCAAAGAAAAAGTGGAAGCAGGTGGCATTTCAGTTTACTGGTACAGGAGAAGAAGAGGTGAGGTGCCCATCTGCATTAAGAAATGCTTAAATGATCATAATATCAGTAAGTTTGCTTGCAAACCTGAGACATGCAGAAATCAACCCTGGAAATCAACAATGCCCAGCAGAGTGATTCAGGCGACTATTACTGTGCAGTTAAATCCCATGGCTATCTGACTTTTGGCAATGGATCCACACTGACTGTAGGAGGTAAGAAAAGATCTTGGTATAACTCAAGGAGAAAGGTGATAGACAATGTAGATGTGTTTTAAAAAACCCAGGAAAATGGAACAAGATAATATGATTTTCAAAGCTGAAATGATTTTAAAGGAGGAAATCAAACTGAAAACAACTAAGCAGAACTGCCAAGAAGCAGTTATAATGTTCCTTTAATGGTCAAAGACAAAACTTTAAAAAAAAAAAAAGCTCCTGAATAATAACAACAATAAATCTACCTGGTCCAAAACTATTGTTTTTGTCCAGTAGATCTCAAGGCACTTTAGTTTTACCCTCATCACTATTCCTTGCCACCAGAATGGGGATGTTTCTTTTCTAAAAACCATGAATTCACTTGGCCAAACGTAACCTTTTCTTTTTGTAGAATTTTTTATTTTGACTGAATCCCCATCTCATGAGATTAAAGGCCGGTCAGACTTCTGTAATTGTATTGCCATCAGTGGTGGAAATGTACAATTGTAACAAAGTAAAATTGATTCCTCAAATTAGATAATAAACAGCCGGCAGGTCTGTTGTGAGTCAGACACAGGATGGAACAATAAATTCTCTGCTTTATTCTGCTCAGACAGCTACACTGCCAGCAGCTGGGTTTTCCTTTTGCCTCCATCTCCCCATGGCCTTGTCTCCACTGGGATGGTTGATCTGGCTTGCATTGTCCATGGAATTTTCAACCCAGTCCAAATTTCCTGGAATGTTTCTGAGGACTGGCAGGAGCAGGGGCTGATGCAATCACTGAATGTCAAGGATGGATTCTTAACGCTCATAAGTCACATTAGCATCCCGACAGACCTCTGGACCAGTGCGAAAACTTGTGTCTGTGAAGTCAAATTCAACTCTTCTGGCAACAGTGTTAAGCAAAGTGTAAGGTATATTGAACGTGAGTGATTTTATCTTTGCTTATGAAGTTAGAGGGGACTAAGATCTCAACTCTAACTGAGGGAAGTGCCCTCAGAGCTACTTTGAAATTCTAAATTAAAATAATTTATCATCACAGAAAGCTGTAATGTATCAGTTAAGCATAGAGAGCCTGGCAGTGAATTTGCGAAGTGAAAGAAGACACATTGGCTATGTCTACACGTGTAAATTTAGGTCGACTTTAGCTAAGTCGACTCAACTAAGTCGACTTTAAGTCTACTTAGTTAAGTTGACTTAGCATGTTTACATCTAAATTTAAAGTCGACTTTGGGGGGAACTTATAAAGTCGACCTAGAGCGTCCACACTGGACTCCTAGGTTGACTTCTAGGGGTTAGAGGGACCTAGGGCAGGTCCACGGGGGCAGGGGAAGCACTCCTTGCCCAGTGCCAGGGGGCTCAGCCTCTGCCCCATTAAGGAATGTGCCAGGTGATATGGGCCCATTGTGTCCTTAATGGCTCATCAGTTTACTCCCTGGGCCCATTGTAGCTGAAAATTCCTAAACATTAAGGACACAATGGTTTGATGCACCCGCCTCTTTCAGACATTTCCATAAAATCACACAAGTTAAAGTATAGATAGAACACCAAATTCCTAACTAAACTAACTTCTAATCGAAATATGATTCCTAGACAAACTATATAATCATTCCCAGCAAATTACTACCTTTCTATTGATACCAAACATGACATAGCTCCTATGGATTATAGAGCATTTAGGATATATGAATAGAAAATAATATCATAAATGCTTCCCTAAATCCAGACAGCATCACACCCTGCCCACATGCCCTGCCAGGGTCCCTGTCCCCCTTTGCCGCATTGCACCCAAGGGGTGCCCCCTCCCGCCACCATGAACCTGCCCAAGGTCCCCCTAGCCCCACAAAGTCGACCTAGAGCATCCAGTGTGGATGCTCTAGGTCGACTTTGTAAGTTCCCCTTTAAGTCGACTTTAATTTTAGGTGTAGACACACTAAGTTGACTTAACTAAGTCGACTTTAAGTCGACTTAGTTAAGTCAACTTAGTTAAAGTCGACTTAAAAGTGCAAGTGTAAACATAGCCAAGAGCTGGAGTCTCTACTGCCCTGCAGCATGACTCTGATCCTTCTCTCACTCACCTGCTGTGAATCCAGTCAACTCCATTAAAGAGACTGGAATTACACAGGGGCCATCCTGGTGTGAACGGGAGGGGAACTAGGCTCCTGCTGTTTTCATGTAATCCTGTGCAAAGTGGGTTTGAAACACTACTGAATCAGAGCAGTACTGAGTGGCCCCAGGTGGCTGCATGAGGTACAGGGCAGACTGAATCAGGCCTCACACCACGAATTCCTTTTCTGGCTCCGGAGAAAGGTTTGATCTTGGCGACAAAGGGAACAATGGAGGAATGGCACTGCTGTGGGTGAAAGAGAGTGACTGAGGGCCAGCTTTTCCAAGGTGGTTAGGCACCTAGAGATCTAGATAACCTTCCCATGAGGTTTGCAAATGCACCTAGGCACCTAAATCCCACTGACACCAATGAGAGTTAGACACCTAACCTGCTGAGGTGCTCTCAGAAATCCCAATAGGCGCCTATCTGAATCTTTAGGTACCTAAAACCCTTTGAAAATCTAGCCCTTAGGAGCACTGACTTCCAATGAGACTTCAGCTAGGTCTACATTTGGACAGCTTTAATGGTGTCCTTATACCCGTACACTATTGGCAAAGCACCCTTGTGTGGACACACCGGACACTAGCAAAGCTATACTTTTCGATTATTGCATCTCCTACAAGTGAGAAAAGACACACCCGGTAAAAGTGTAGTTTTGCTGGTATAACTCTCTGCATTGGGGCTCCTCCCAGCAAAGCTGTGCCACTCAGCGCTTGCCCCTCTTTGCACCCGGGCCCGACAGAAGTCTGTTGTGTCAACCTGCTTCAGTTCCCAATGACTTTCAGTGATACTTGGCTTCCAAGGGCAATGTTTTCAAAAGCACCAAAATGATGTTGGTCCCAAAGGGAGCTGGGCATCTAAATCTTTCTGAGGATTGTGCCCTTGGTCCCTTCGATCAAGGTATCCCTGTTCCATATTTTGTAAAGTTTATCACATTCCCATATTCAGTTGCCCTGCTCCGACTGCAATCATTTACCTCAGTTCAAAGTGAGTGTGATTTTAGAGCTTCACATTCACTCTAACTGTCCAATCTGAAGGATGATGGTGAAACAGGCTACAGGAGGAGAAGAAGCTGTTGGGGGAGAGAAACTTTCTGAAAGGACAACACAAAATCAACCACCAGATTGGACAAAAGTGCTATTCCTGGCACTTCTTTTTTCTTACTCTTTATAACTTAGTCTGTATTACATCCCTGAAATTTAGAACTTTATGTTAGTTAAACACAGTGCTTTTTTGTAAAAAAAAACAAAAAAAAAAAACGGTGCCAGAACTTGGCCAGAGACCTGGGGCAAGCGGTGGCAGGAGCCCAGGTCACATCGCTGTGAAGAAAAGGTGCTGGTATTCAGTACCCCTGAGTACCATCACAAAAAAGCCCTGGTTAAACATCTCTTAATAACCAGGCTCTAACTAATTGCATGCCCAGTAAGTGGAATTATTGTGAATACTGTCCCATGTAAGCAGCTGTTGCATTCGCTGTTACTATGCTAAATTGGTTCCTGGTGTTCGCTCCAGTTAAAGGACACCCTAAGGGAATGTGTTGGACAATACAATACTTTATAGAAATGGGTCCAATTACAAGCATGCTCTGTCCCCCCTCTAGTAGTGGTTGGGCCACAGGTAGGGGTTGATAGGTCTGCTGCCCCCTTCGAAAATAAAACCGTCTTTTAGCTCCTACAGTAGATGCTCATGAGGTCCTGTGGTTTGATTCCTGGTGTTGACAGCCTATTCACCACACAAGCCTGGATCCAAATCAGAACTTCTTTAATAAACATTTCACAAAGATTCAGATCTAGGGCTATGTCTACACTTGTTAATTTAAGTCGACTTTAACTAAGTCGTTAACTTTACTTTAGTGTGTCTACACTTAAAATTAAAGTCGACTTAAAGGGGAACTTAGAAAGTCGACTAAAGTGTCCACACTGGATGCCTAGGTTGACTTCTAGGGGCTTAGGGGGACCTAGGGCAGGTCCACAGGGCAGGGGGGGCACCCCTTGCCCAATGCCAGGGGGCTCAGCCTTTGCCCCATTGTACATAGGTACAATGGGGCAAAGGGGGTCAGGGATCCTGGCAGGACATAGGGGCAGGGTGGGCAGGACTCTGCCCTGCCCTGTGGGGGGGCATGCCAGGCTCCCTCTGTGCCCCCCTTGGCAGGGAGGGCATTGGTGTAGTCCTGGGTAGCCCTAAGTCGATTTAGGGCTACCCCACGTCTAAACTGGCTTAAGTCGACTCTAGGAAGTCAACCTAAGCCTTAAGTCGAATTTAAAGGAGGTTTAATAAAGTCGACTTAATTTTAATTAAGTCGACTTTATTTTCCTTAAGTCGACTTAAGCAAACTGTAGTGTAGATGCAGGGTAAATTAAGTCGACTTAAGCAAGCTTAAGTCGACTTAATTTACAAGTGTAGACGCAGTCTAGGTTTTTAGCTGAGGGCCAACACTCAATTCAAGTTAGAAATTAACTCCATTTCCTCTTGACAGGTTTATGGGAGCATTTGCTTGAGAGTAGAGGTTAGCAGTGATTGCCCAGTTTGATCCCCCTGGAAAAGAAAGGGTGGGATGGAGGCCTTTGAAAATCTGGCAATTTGTGATTTGGTCTTTTTGTCTGATGGGGAATTGCATGTTTTGCATTATGTAAAATAAAAGGAGAAAATATGATTTGTGCCCCTCAGGGGGCTACAGCATTTGTGAAAATAGTTTGCAGAAAATATCCCAAAGGTTTAAATTGTCAGATGCGTGGTCTAAGACTAACTCAAGTTGCAGAGCTCTCTCTGCTAAGCATGAGAAAGCACTAGTGGTCAGAAAGGTCAAAGCAGCCGGAAGTTTGTTGTTTACCGAGACTTTGGCTGTAACGTATCTGTGGTTTGTTTAACCCACAAAGTCACAGCTTCTGTGTGCAGATTTTCCAGCTAGCAAAATACGTTGGGTTTGCTGTTGCTTTTCACTGCTGTGCTTGGTCAAGAATATAAAGACTGGAACAGATCCTTAACCGGTGAAAATCAGCCACAGCCCCATTGAAGTCAACAGGCCAGATCCCCAGCTAATGTAAAATCAGCGTTGCATTGCTGAAATCAATGGGGCTAGAGCCCAATTGGTATAAATTGGTGCTGCTTCGCTGTAGTCAATGTGCCAGATTCCCAGCTTGTACAAATTACCATCGTTCCACAGGAGTCAAAGGGCCAGATCTCCTGCTAGCGTAAATTAGCAGTGCTCTTTTGAAGTTGATGGGTCACAACCCCCCATCTTATATAAATTGGGGAGCTCCATGGAAGCTGATGGGCTTGATTATCAGCTGGTGTAAATCAGCATAGCTCTAAGGAGCAATGAGAATTTACACCAGCTGGTGGTCTGGCCTTCTACCTACATTTTCCTTGCAGTTGGTTGACAGATCACAAGGCTGTGGTCAGCACGTCTACTCCTCCTCAGCTGGATGAAGCCCCGGCCTGTGACCATGGTGGTTGGGAGTAGCCTTCGTAGAGCTCTCAGTGGACATGCTGGTCGTGCTGAATGGCTGTGCCACAGTCACTGTGGACTCTGGAAAGAGGAGCAACTGTTCTGATGTGTTCATTTCCAATGGGGGGTCTGAAGCAGGGCTGTGCAGTGCCTTGGGGTCTGACACATGGCATCTGATGGCCATTGTTCTAGCATTCACAGATAAGAATGGTATGAGTCATCAGCTCCCTCTGCTCAGATTTCACTTCCAGCCCCACTATTGACCCCTAATCTCCTGCATAAAGAGTGCCACAGGATGGTTACACACTGCAGGAATTGTCCTCCACAGCTGATCTGCTGTTATTTTAATCAGTTGTGCCCATCAGGAAGTCACTCAGTGCCCTTCTGTCCATATCTATAGACCGATCCATTTGGACTGCAGCTTCCCCCATCTCCAATACTGCAAACCCCTGTAATGCTCCCCACATGGGCCAATCCAACCAGCACTTGAAGGGGCATCTCTCTCCTAATGTGGTTAATTAGTGATGTGGACAAGACAACCAGACTTAGCCTTTTGCAACAGACATCATCATAGAGTCACAGAAGTGTAGGACTGGAAGGGATCTCAATAGGTCACAGTTCGCCATGATCAAATGTCTTCAGTGATGCATGACCAACTCCTCAGAGCATGTAAACTAGCCCAACTCCACTGATTTATACCAGCTGATGAGGTGGCTCAGAGCATGGACAATCCACACGTGGAACAGTAGCTTCATCATCATCATAGCTGATCATTTGGTGATACGTGCAGGAAATAGTCTCACTGGCACAGTTATAGGACTGTGCTGAGCGCTCTATAAGCTTACGGAGCCAAGTTAGAACATGTCATCTAGTCTGACCTCCTGGCCATCAAATTCCCCTGAATTAATTCTTGTTTGCTCTAGAGTGTGGGTGGGTGCTTCTGCGTATGTGAGAATCCATGCTGGGCTCTCAGTAATCTTGTTGGGACTGATCTCCATTTACACCAAGGCCCTTTTGCACCACTTGGGCAGCACAAAGGGGCCTTAAAATGGGGTTTAATTATATTTTAAGGCTGTGTTGCACCACAGAGCGGCATAAAGAGCCTTAGTGTAAATAAGAACAAGGCCCGTGCCAGGGACCGGATGTATTGTTGTTGGCCGTAGTGTAGCTCATTTATATTTTTAGATATGAATTCTATGTATTTTTTGTTTCTCAAAGCTGTAAAGAAACCAACTCAGCTTCTGTTGCTGGCGTCAGTGCGGTTTCCTCCCCCTGGCCACTGTAAGAGCGACAGCGCGTTTGCCATGAAATGGTACTTGCTCTTTGAACAAAGCAAAATTTGTTGTAAGGCGGGTGTGTCTCAGACGGCCAGGCCTGTGTGTCCTTTCTGCACTGGCTCTAGCAGCCCACTCTGGCCCCCCCACCCAGACTGTACATCCTTTGTACACACACAAAACCTGCCGCTGGCTTAAAGCAGCAAGGGTTGCTTAGCTGCTGCTGCTTGTGAGCATGATAACATCTCTGTGATACCGTGTCCTGCTTCTGGTATAGATAGAGGAACCTTAAATCTGCAGTTCCTTAGGATCATTCCTTGACTGGCTGTGCTTTAAGATCTTGTCTTCAAAACAGTGAGATCTCTGGACAAAATCCTGCACTCCTGGACGCTGGCAAAATGAAGCACCAACAGGAGTTGTTTCTGAGTAAGGACAGCAGGCTGACCCATATTACAAAGGATTATTTTTCATTACAAATGGGTCCCTTTATGTCAGTTGCTTCCCAACCTGTGGTACTTCTCTCCCCTCGCTCCAGCAGAGAGCAAAACGCTCTGCCTGGGTGCCTAGGTGCTGGGATCCCAGCTGGAGTCAAAGGGAGGGGAGCATTGATTTCCCATTTCCCTGGCTGCAGAAGGGAGCCACTGCCAAGGAATCCAGGTGGTGTGCATGGCCTACAGAACCTGTGCAGTTTCCCTGCTGCAGCTAGGGGGACAGTAGATCAGCAAGGAGGCCGCCTCTTCACAGAACTTCTTCCAGTTGGTTGCAGTGTGGGAGGGGAGAGGGAACCACTACTGGTGGAGAAGCCAGGACCCACTATGCCTGAGGAAGGGCAAGACTCTAAAAATCAGAACCTTATGGCTTGGCCTGCACTTAGCAGGCTACCCACTGTGACGTGTTTCAGCGTGCAGTGACAGCCACTCAGGTACACTAGTGCTTTGTCTGTGAGTGTGTGACACACTGTGAGTTATTTGGAGGTGTCAAATAATGAATGTAAAAATGAGCACAGTAACATCCAAATGTTTATTTTAACAATGTAGTGATTTGTAGTCCTAAATGTGACATATGGCAATACATTTTTTATGAGTTGATTGACTGGTGGCCCTTCAGCGTTGTAAACATGGTGTTTGTGGCCTCTGAGCCAAAAAAGTTGGGTACCACTGCTTTATGCAATTCTGGCATGACAAATTAGTTATCCCCACTTTTGGGCTACCAGAGCAGCATAAAGGGGCTTGGTGCAAATGAGAATCAGAGAGATCTTAATTTGTGCCAGGGCTGAACCCAGGCACCCCTGGGCTTGGCAGTTCATAGCCCTGGCACCCCTGAGATTGGCACTTCATAGCCCTGGTACCTCTAGCTGCTTGCTGTTATCAGTTCTGCATGTTAAAACATTGTTAGAGCCCTTGCCCTTCTTGCATTACAAATTATGCACTGGAATCAGCCCCTTGGAATCACTTGTAAGAGGTTGCACGTTGTCATACAGACGTGAACATAGAAATCACACAGCTATTTAAGCACGGTGGCCCAGATCCTAGGGTGTGTCTACACTTGTAAATTAAGTCGACTTAAGCTTGCTTAAGTCAATTTAAGGAAAATAAAGTCGACAATGAAAATTAAGTCGACTTTATTAAACCTGGATTTAATTCGACTTAAGGTTTAAGTTGACTTTTTCAAGTCGACTTAAGCCAGTGTAGGCCTGGGGTAGCCCTAAGTCGACTTAGCGCTACTCCAGGACTGCATCACTGCCCTCCCTGCCGGGGGGGGGGAGGGAGCACAGAGGGAGCCTGGCATGCCCCCCAACAGGGCAGGGCAGAGCCCTGCCCACCCTGCCCCTATGCCTTGCCAGGGTTCCTGTCCCTCTTTGCCCCATTGTACCCATGTACAATGGGCAAAGGCTGAGCCCCCTGGCACGGGGCAAGGGGTGCCCCCCTTGTCCCCGTGGACCTGCCCTAGGTCCCTCTAGCCCCTAGAAGTCGACCTAGGCGTCCAGTGTGGATGCTGTAGGTCGACTTTGTGAGTTCCCCCCAAAGTTGACTTAAAATTTAGGTGTAGACTCACTAAGTCAACTTAGCTAAAATCAACCTAAATTTTCAAGTGTAGACATAGCCCTAGGTATTTAGGCACCAAACGCCCATTGACTTCAATGGTAGTTAGGAGACTAAATACATTTGAGGATGTGGGTCAATGTCTCCTCAGCATGTCCTCTGCCGACAGAAAGGATCTGTCATAACCCTCCCCTTCACGTTAACTTCCAACTGGACAAATTCCAAAGGGGTAGCCATGTTAGTCTAGGTCAGCGAAAGAAACAAGGAGTCTAGTGGCACTTTTAAAGACTAAATACATTTGTTAGTTTTTTATAGTGTTACTAGACTTCTTGTTTGTTTTTCCAACCGGACAGTGCTTTAAGGATCCCAAAGCACACTGGACTTGGGCTGTGATCCTGCAAACTGCAGAGTATCCGCCCGGACTATTGACCTCAGCCCATCAGAGCAGGGGCCTCAGCACCCTACAAGACCAAGCCTTTTAACTGTCTTTAGGGATGTCGTTCCCCAATGGCAAAATGGCTTGGAAGGTGGCAGCTGTTTAACAGCCCTACAGCAGCCCTGCATTACTGCGGAGAGCAGGAAGTGAAGATGAATCATGTCTCCCATGGAACAGCAGGTAGCCTGAGCTGGCTGCTCTAGTCAGTTATCCACCTGGGAAGCTGGCCAAAGAACTGGAGATAAGGTCTCTCCACAAATGGCCTGGCATCCCCAAGACCTGAGTTTTAAGTCTCATGAGACGGGGGTCCTGTCTGCATCCCTGAGGGTGAGACGATCTCATGTTCAGGCCCATCTTCATTCGTTTCTTTTTATTGGCACTTTTGAGAGGCAGCAAGTTTAGTCCCGATATGAAACGAAATGTAAAGGGCCGGATTCTGCTGGCCAGGGTTGTGAACCCAGAGCAACTCCACTGGTTCTAAGAGATTTACACGTGGGAGAGCAGAATTTGGCGTGAGGAATTTTCCAAGTCCCCTGTCAGAATCAATAAAATGAGCTTCAAAAATGCATTGAACGCTTTTGTGATGATGAGACTTGACATATTGTTTAATAAGTAGCATTATGAGAGCTTGAAAAGAGCCAGCTGTGAACCCACCAGGCAACATGTGCAGACTCAATGGGTAGGGGAGTCCTTTTGATTTCTTATGTGTTATTATTACATATCACTGGGACCATGACATTCTAAGGATCTGGCCCTTCAAAAAAAGCAGGGATCAATGGAGTAGCAGCTCCGGCGCTCAGAGAGGGAGCAAGCCTGATTTGACAGCTCTTTCTAGAGCCGTTTCTGCCGTTTCTAATCCCAGCCGACATGCAGCCCATGTAATTTTCAAAACTGCAGTGGCTCCTCTTCCCAAAGGTTCGTCGATCCTCCAGCACGGCAGTCTTTATGTTAAGTGTGGATGTCTCTTTAACAGATACATGATAGCCCAAGCAGAAGTTAATGGGCTAGCAGATCTCTCAGTCTGTGTCATGCAGGAGGTCAGATGAGATGGTCGAGAGGGTTCCTTCTGGCCTTCTCATTTATCAGTCTATGAATTTGCAGGAGTCCCTGTGCACTCACAGAAGGGTGAGGGATTTGTTTCTAAACACCAGCCCTGGTGGAACTTTGCATTCAACCTTTTTCTCCCCCCAACCCCTGGAAAAATTGGATTTTTGACCAAACACAAATCTTTCTTTCTTTGGTCAGAAGATTGGAAAGCTAGAAATAAAAAATGGTTTGGTTTTTTTGGCTGAGAATGTATCATGGCTTCTGGCTGTCAGGCACTGAAAAAAACCCACCTTTTTTCCTCCCCAATAAAAAGTTAAAGTTTGGCTGCTGTAAATGTAAAAAAAAAAAAAAATTATGGTTTTTTTTTGCGTTTATCAAAAATGTCCATGAGAAAATAAAATGCTGTTTTCCACCCAGTTCTTCAAAATGCACAAATAGGAAATTCACCTCTACAATAATGCCCTTATATCTTCTACAATGAGATTTCCCACCTGTTGGGGGCTAACTCTTTGTGGAGTTTTCTGACATTTATCCTCTAAGCAGGGAAGAGAAGAGAAAAAAGGAAACGACCAGACAGGGCCTTTTTACAGCTTGGCTGCTCTTGTTCAGATCAGCAAAGAACGAATTAGTTTCCATGAATGATTTCCTGCATGAGGCGGTTTACGGATTTATACGTTTCCCTTTCCCTGGTCGCTGCATCGGGCGCCTGTCACCATTCCGTGAATCAAAATCCAGTTGAGCGTATAAGATCCCACCCTGTTTGGCAACATTTAATAAAATTAACCACCTCTTTTAAAAAAAGATATGATACAAGACGAGATCCAATGGAACATCCAAGGAGCTTGGCTTCCATGGACCATACTAAAAATTCCCTACCGTCTCTTATTCCCTCACTATTCTTATAAATGAGGTGAGTTATGAAAATGGAAACTGCAATCTGACTTTAAGAACTTAGAGATAACATTTTGTTCTTCTAGGGCCTGATGCACAGCTCACGGTAGTAACGAAAACTTTTCCGATTCGATTCAGCTAGCTTTAGATCAGGTCTCTTAACACTTTTCAGTTGAGAATCTTAATGTTCTTTTCAAGTACTATCAATTACTGTTATTTATTCAAAGCATCTGACGAGGAGGAATTTTCTCCCACAGAAGCTCATGCAATAAATAAATCTGTTAGTCCTTAAAAGTGGCACAGGACTCTGTTTGTTTTTCTGCAATAGACTAACACGGCTACCCCTTTGGAACTCGTTATTTATCTGTTAAGTGCCAACAATATGACCTACACTACGAGACAGGAAGGCCCAGATTTTCAAAGCATTAGGAGGCCCAATTATAGATTTTAAGCACCTAAATTATAGTTGCCCAATTATATGTCTTAAGCACCTGAATACCTTTGACTGTCTGTGCTAAAACAAAGACAAACTCTGACCTGAAAGAGGATACAGTCTGAAACAATAATGTACAAAACTCCCTATAATCCTTCTCAATTAGGTCTTATCTCTTTTATACGCATGAGGAAACTGAGGCACAGAGCAGTGAAGTGATTTGCCGAATGGCAGGGTCTATTAGTAACCAGGCTGGAAATAACACCGGTGGGTCCCCAAAACACTAAGATGATGGGCCCGTTAGAAATGTCTGAGACAGACGCATTGCTTTGGACAGAGATAGTTTGTAACGTGACGTACCTGGTTCTCTTGTGAAGCGGGAGGTGAAGCTGAGATCTTGCGCTGGGATCCTGGAACAGAGACAACAGTGAGAGTTCCTCTTCCACTGTCACTCCCCAACTGCAGTTTGTTAATTGATGGTGCATCCACACCCTGTTCAGCACCACGCATGGCAAGGGAGAGAGGCTCCTCAGAACTGCTACTGCTCTTGGCTATGTCTACACTTACTAAAATTAGTTCGAATTCACTTAATTTGAACTAGAAAAAATTAGTTCGAACTAAGCAAGTGCCATTCAATTAGCGATTTACATTGATTTCAATGGGCTGGTTATTTCGAACTAAGCAATTAGTTTGAACTAACATGGCCACATTGGTTAATTCCAAGTAACTAGTTCGAATTAACCCTTAGTTCGAATAGGCTCTTCGAATTTATTAGTTTGAATTAAGGAAGTCCTTAATATGAACTAATTAAAGCTTAGTGAAGCCATCGCTTTAGTTAGTTTGAATTAAGCTTCCTTAATTCGAACTAACTTGCCAGTGTAGACACAGGAAAAAGCTATGGATAAGGCGCCAGGGCCATTGGCAGTAGAAACTTTTCGACAACTTTGTCAGTGAGCTGTTCTCCACCCATAGGCAAGTCACATTCTCAGCTCACTTTTGGTGCCCCTGACATTTCCAGGGTGTTCGTGCGGCATGTAGGATAACGCTTGTAAACCCCAGGAGGAAGGATGGAGTGGGATTGGTCTCTGCAGGAGACCGTTTGGGATGGGCGGAGTTTATTACCGAGCCGAGAAGGGCAGAAGATCCAGACCAAACTCAGAGACACAGTTAACAGCATCAGGACGCTCAGCACTGCCAGGGACACAATGGAAGGTAGGCAGATGCTGGCAAAGGTTGTTGAGGTGACTAAAAGAGAGAGACAAAAGGTTTACTTCAATAGTCTCCCCTACACTCTGCCTACCCCTCCCAAGAGGCACAGTGTGGCCTACTGGATAGAGGACAGAGGGACTCAGGAAACCTGGGTTCCAGTCCTGGATCTGCCACTGGCAGGCTGGGTGAGTGTAGGCAAGTGCCGTGAGTGTTCTCTGCCTCAGTTTTCTCATCTGTAAAATGGGGCTAATGAGACTGCCATCTTTTGTAAATTGCTTTGAGATCTATGGATACACTATATCAGAACTAGAATGTTCTGCCTTCCTGTCTCCTGTTTCATCATTATTTTCAACATCTGAGAAAAGCCTTTAGTATCGTTCTCTTTCTCTCTGATGTCCTCTTGTCTTTCCCATAAGCCTATGATTTTTCCTGTTATCAGAATCTTCTCTGCAACTCCTGTCATATACAAAATCCTCCCTGCAGATCTCTCCTCACCTCATTGTCTCTCCATTACTTTGTGTATCTCCTTAGAAAACATATCTTACCTCAAATGCCTCTGAATTCCCTTTTATTCCTGATACTGACAATTAAAGTCTTTTCATGGCTTTATATGCACAGTCTGGGAGAAAGCTGCCCTATAATTCAGAGCTATGTTGTCCTGTGATCTCTGTAACATCTCAAATTACCTTCCCCCAAACCTTCTGTAGAAATTCTAATCATCACATTCCAATTTTCTGTAATGGAGAAATCATAACGAGGCTCTTCTCATCATGGTCCGATCAAAGATATTTTTAATATCAGAGTCACCTTGGGTGCGTCTACACTTGTAAATTAAGTCGACTTAAGCTTGCTTAAGTTGACTTAATTTACCCTGCGTCTACACTACAGTTTCCTTAAGTTGACTTAAGGAAAATTAAGTCGACTTTATTAAACCTTGTTTTAATTTGACTTAAGCCAGTGTAGACGTGTGGTAGCCCTAAGTCGACTTAGGGCTACCCCAGGATGCACCACTGCCCTCCCTGCCGGGGAGGGGGGAGCCTGGCATGCCCCCCCACAGGGCATGGCAGAGCCCTGCCCACCCGGCCCCTATACCCTGCCAGGATCCCTGTCCCCCTTTGCCCCATTGTACCTATGTACAATGGGGCAAAGGCTGAGCCCCCTGGCACTGGGCAAGGGGTGCTCCCCCTGCCCCTGTACACCTGCCCTAGGTCCCCCGAACCCATAGAAGTTGACCTAGGTGTCCAGTGTGGACACTCTAGGTCGACTTTGTAAGTTCCTTCCAAAGTCGACTTAAAATTTTAGTGTAGACGCACTAAGTTGACTTAACTAAGTTGACTTAAAGTCGACTTAGTTAAGTCGATGTAGCTAAAGTCGACTTAAATTTCCAAGTGTAGACATAGCCCTTTAGCCTCAAATATTATATTACTCACCTTCAGGATACCTGGCACTTCTCTTCACACTCTTGCCAGAAGAGATGAATTTGACTTCACACGTGAAAATCTTCCCATTGGTCCAGGTGTCCATGGGGACGCTGATGCGATTTATGAGCATTAAAGATCCATCTTTGGCTTTCACTGAGTGCGTCACCCCCTGGTCCTGCACATCCCCAGAAATGTTCCAGGAAACACTGACTGGGCTGGATACTCCATGGATCACACAGGCCAGATTGGCTGTCCCATTGTCCTGAATGCCATGTGGAGATGGGATCAGGAGCATCACCCAGCTGCTGTTGGTATAACTGTCTGAGCAGAAGGAGGTGGCAGATTCAGTGTGATAATCAGATGAGCTGAAGTCTGACTAAAGATGTTAAACTTTCACTCTGAGAGACAAGGCAGGTGAGGTAATTCTTTTATTAGACCATCTCCTGTTAGTTAAAGACAAACTCCCACAGAGCTCTTCCTTCAGTGATCTGTGTAAGATTGAAAGCTTATCTCTTGCACAAACAATAAAAGATTCAGTAAAAATGTTACCTTACCCACCTTGTGTCTCTCATATAAAGGGAGCAACATGTCTTCAATGCTATTGTAGACAGTCTTTCACTAAGACATTAATTCAAAGAAAAAAGCAATTGAAGAAGGTACTATTAGAAATAAATAGGAGATATAGAGCAGCAGATATTTGCAATAGCTCTAAGGAAAACTGCAATTTTATAAAGAGAGAGACTCTAAAGACTATTTCATTAACTCAAAATATTGTTTTATGCATTCTTGGATCCTAGTTTAGAAACAGTCTCAGCCTGCGGGCCCTGAATAGTCACAGAGAAAGTTCAAGAGTTTATTTTTCAAATTTTAAGTTATTTTCGTTATGAAAAATACAGTATATATTTTTTCTGTATCCATAGCATTTAATAGTTGGCTGATCTTTTCAGCTTAATGTATGCTTTCCCTTTAACCATTCACCATTATTATAATATCTTGTTACATATTAATGGAAACCTGAAATATGCTTTGTCAATCAGTCATTAGTCTCCTTAAACAAGCTATGGTTCCTTACCTCCAACAATCAGCATGGATCCATTGTTGAAAATCATGTGTCTGCTTTTCTTCACTGCACAGTAGTAAATGCCAGACTCACTCTTTTGGATGTTGCTGATTTCCAGGGTCAAGCCCTGTGTCTCAGGTTTGCAAGCAAATTTACTTGTAGTTTGCTCACTGGAACAGTTCTTGATGAATGTGGGTTTCTCACCTTCTCCTTTGAAATACCAAAACACTTGCCATCCTTCTTTCAATAGTTCTTTGGAATAGCAGTGGATCTTTGCAGCGCCACCAACTTCAACAAACTGGATCTGCTGAGTCTGGTCCTGATATAATTGCACTTCTAGCACTGGAGAAATAAAACATTGTTAGTCAGTTTTTAATCAAGTCTCCCACTGCTGCAGATGATCTTAATAGTTCAGGATCAGAATATACTTCATCTGGGAATATTTACTCTCTGCTGCCTAAACGTTAAGAAACCTGCTCTAACTTTGTACAAGTGAATGAAATGCAGTTAAAACCCTGAAAACTTTCATAACTATATCATAGATATCCCACAGTGCTGCTGCATGGAAGAGGCTGTTTTCTCAATTCCAAAGCTTAATGAAGAAGTTTTACCTAAGGAGAATAATACTAGATACTTGGCAAAGATCATATTAATAAAAACAGGAAAAGAATATCCTGACACATTAGCCCAAAGGCTGATGCCTAGTGCTCTGCTGCAGTGAGCGGATATACGGTATCTTGGTCATTTCCACTAAGGGACGCCTCCGAGGAGGATGTGCTGTGATGACAGCAAATAGAGGGGAGGGGTGGTTCAACAATTCTACACAGGATATAATATGCCTTGTAGAATTTCTCTGCATTCTAGTGGCACAAGGTTGTACTATAATTATTAAGAATATTTTTAAACACACCATCCAGAACAAGGCATAATGCTCCTTATGAGTGAACTGAATAATGCACCTGCCTGAATTAGAAGCACAAATTCCATTGACTTTCAAAGGAAAATGTTCCTAAATCACATAGTTGCTTTTGACTATCCCAGCCTAAGTTTCTAACCAGCTACGCATGTTTGGTCCATCATCCTAGTGTTTTTCTTGATGGTAAGTCTTGACAGAAAGACTTAAATTGCCCCCGAAATCATCAAACTGAAACCTATGATGTAGGAGAAATAAGACAAGGAAGGATACGATTTTAAAAGCACACAGGTCCCAGTCTCAGAATTCACTTAGGGACAGATTTTCAAAGGTATTTAGGTGCCTATAGATGCAGAGAGGTGCCTAGAAGGACTTGTAAACATGACTGAGAGGGTTCGGTGACTCACTCCGACAGAAGTCAATGGAGGTTAAATGCCTCCTCTTGGATTGAGCAATAATCTGGCTAAAAAAACCTGAACAGATCTTGTTAGAAAACTGCATCTGACTGCTCGAATGTGGGAAAGAGAAGTAAAGTGCATTTCTCAATCACACTTCTGAAACAGCTGACTACAGAGGGCAATTTTCCCCCAGGGCTGATTGGCCTGGGCTCTGGGGTTTTTTCGCCTTCCTCTGTAGCACAGGGCATGGTTCACCTACCGGTGAATTCTCTGTATCTTAAAGTCCTTAAATCATGATTTAAGGAGGTAAATAACTCAGACATAGATTAGTGGCCTATTGCTGGAGTGGGTGGGTGAGGTGTTGAGGCCTGCATTTTGCAGGAGGTCAGACTAGATGATCATACTGGTCCCTTCTGACCTTAAAGTCTATGAGTCTATGAGGCAACATGGGCTAGTGAATAGAGCAATTGACTCAGAAAAGAACAGATTCCTTGGATGCCTTGGCCATGCATGGCTCCCTCCACAGATCCCCATTTTTGAGGCTACATTGACTGGTTGAAACTCCCCAGCAAAGTGGGGATTGATCTGCCACAAACCCCTCTGTCGCTTCCTTCTTTCTTTCTTTCCCTCCTCCCATTGTTGGGGACCTGCGCGAGTTAAATCCTGTAGCCCCTGGCTGAGGCAACGTTAAATGGAAACAGGAGTTTGGCCTGATGAAGAAAGGCTGGACTGGCCAAGATTCTGCAGGTTTCTAGCAAATGAGAATCAGGGCCCCAGGCTCACTTAGGAGGCTGGCTTTTCTCAGTGGTGGTACAGATAAACCTCTCGAAATCAGAACGTTGTGCAAGCACAACGTGCCCCCATCTCAGTCCTTCAAAGGTCCCGTTAGAACCCTCCAGGTTACACGGAGTGACAACGGGGCTGGCTCAAAGGTATTTGGTGCCCTGGGCGAGCTATGATTTTGGTGCCCCATCCTCCACATGTCATAACATATTAAATGTTTTTTTTAAATAGAGAAAAAATTTCCTTCCATCTTATTTGGCTCCCCTTAAAGCAGGGCACCTTAGGTGACTGCCTCGTTCACCTATATGGCTGGGCCTTGCTGACAACAGTCCATTGCCCTGTACACTGCTGAAGATCCCCGGGAAAATGCTTTACAATGTACAGGGCTGTGAGGAACTGAATGCAGGTGCTAAGACTAAAATCAGCTGAGTACCCACCACTCCGCTCCACTTTGCAGAGCGTTGTGGGTGCCTAGCAGGTGCCTCATCACCCTGCCAGATTGGGCCTTTACACTGAGAAATGAAATCTTGTGGGCAGAGCCGGATTAAGGTCCTTGTAGGCAGCAGGCACTTCTGTTTTGTTGGCCCTTCGGTGAATGCATGTTTATGGGTTTTCGATTTCTACGGGGTGATGAAAATTATCTTCAATAACATCGACATGTCTCTGCCTCTTTGTGTATACACTGTGCCTGTCCTTGCTCTCTCTTTATCTTTATTCAAGAAGAGATCTTTGTTACAGTTTTTATCATACAAATAAAAAAAATGGTCACAATTTTTTTATAAGCCCTTTAGTTTTCCTAGGCCCTAGGCCCAGTCCATACTGGATAATATGGCCCTGCTTGTGGGAGTGGGTTGGGGCAGCTCTGTAACAGCCTCAGAGCAACGCTGCACAGAGGTTTTGGAGAGGAAGGAAGAAGCAACGTAACCAACTGCAGTTGCAGGAGCCATATCACATTGATGTAATTACAGGGCTGGGCAGAAAATGATTTCCCCATCCACACAGATTTTGAAGATATTGAAAATTTTTTTCCTTCTCTAACCAGGACAAAAAGCCAAAATTCTCAAATTGTGTCAAACCAAAAATCCTCAAATTATTTTGGTTTGGGTGAATGAGGGCATTTTGTTTGAATAATTTTGCAATTTTCCTTTTCGTTGTCACCATATTAAATTTGAATTCTTGTTCCAACTATCATTAGCTTAAATTTCTAAGCTAGATGTCAGCTTGCACAGAAGAAGTGGAATTTTTCATTTGGCCATTTAGAATCTTAAATAAATGCATCAAAACTGATGCTTTCCCCATGAAAAATTCTCAGTTTCAAGAAACTGTCTTTTTTTCTGACAAAAATGTTTCTTCTAATACTTCCTAACCAGCTGTAGGAATCCCCAACTAGAAGTTGGCTGAGGTATCAGAGCCAGCTACCCTCCTCTTGCAGAAAGCAACCTCAGTGAATCATAGAAATGTCAGGCTAACCTGGAAATGTCATTAACTCCAGCCCCTGTCCTGAAGAAGGACCAAGTTAACATAGACCATTCTTCCTTGTCTAACTTTTTCTTAGAATCCCCAAGTGATGCTGAGCCTACAACCTCCCTGGGAAGCCTATTCGAGGGCTTAACTATCCTTAGAGTCAGGAAGCTTCTTCTAATATCTAACCTAAATCTTTCTGGTCACAGAAGCAGCCCATTATTTCTTGTTTTGTCTTTAGTGGACATGGAGACATGGAGAATATTGATCGTTGTCCTCATTTACCATCTCTGAAGCTGTGTATCTAACATGCTGTGTTTAAGTTGATTGATGTATGAACATTTGTGTTACTTCTAATGGATAAGTGGGACAGAAAAGGCTGGATTCTGCTTTCTGGTATAAACATGGAGTAACTCCCCTGATTGCAACAGAGCTCCTCCTAAATTACACTGCTGTAGACCAGAGCAGAATGTGGCTGAAAGAATTTAAGAGTCACCTTTTTTATTAGACAATAAACTGAGCGTGATATATTGAACAAGAAAAAAGGCAAGGCAAACATGAGAAATGAGATTCTGTCTCTCTTTAATGAGTGAGTTAGAATGAAACCTTGAAAAATAACAAGTTGTCATGAAAAGAGGCTGTGCCTGAGCCAGCTGGCCCTAGGAGAGCTCCAGCCATTGATAATGTGACTTGTTATTGGATGGTGCAGAGGGGCTGGCCCATGGGGCCTGCGTATCTTTCCCTTGGGGGAAAGCAGCAGCCTGCGGAGGAAGCACGGGAGTAGCAGGTCCAGCACTGGTTCAGGGAGAGAGTCTCCTCCATCACAGCTCCTCTGGCATGCAGCCTGCCCCTTCCGAATCCCATTGCACCTCCACGTAACGTTACTGCAAATGGAGCATGAGCCTGCTGAGGATATGGGAGCTGCACGTCTCTTCTGAATGTCCCTGTCATTCAGATTCAATCTTTGTACAAGGAAGTGGTAGCTATTCAGCTGTGTCCAGGTCCTTCGGGATATTGGGGGATGATGATGATGATGATGTTGATGGTATTACCATAGCAGCCAGAAGCCCCAGTTATGGAGAGATCCCATTGTACTTGTCTCTGCACAAAGAAGAGTTAGAGAGTCCCTGCCCCCAAGAACTTCCAATCTGATATACAATGGACATGTAAAGTCATGTATACCATGATCCCAAATTGGGATTTCCCACCTGATGAGGCTGGACTCTGGGGACTTTCTGATGTTTACATTCTAAGGAGAGAAGAGGAGAAAACATAAAGAAAGGAGACTGAGACAGGAGGTGGCTTTTTCCAGCTGGCTACTTCCCATCAGCAGAGAACCAGTCATCCATTGCCGCGTGTGCATTCCCCGGCACTAAATAGTTCATGGTTTCACACTTTTCCCTCTTGCTGATCGCTGCACGGTGCGCCTGTTGCGATTGCGGGAATCCAAATCCAGATGAGCGTATAAGATTCCATCCTGTTTGGTGACATTTAGTATAATTAGCCACCTGCTTGTAAAATGAGGTGATACAAGCTGAGACATAACCAAACATCTAAGTGCTTTTAGCTTGATGAAAAATTTCCTTGCCTCTCTTACCCTCCTGCTTTTTTAATAAATTGTGCATGTTATCAAAACAGAATCTGTTGCTGGATTCTCACTTCAAGATCTGATCTGCTGACAATATTTTGGGAGATTTGAACTCCATATAAATGGACAGTTTCCTAGGGTTCATCTACACTTACAAATTAAGTCAACTTAAGGAAGCTCAAGTTGACTTAATTTACTCCATGTCTACACTGGGCTTTCCTTAATTTGACTTAAGCTTCTCCTTAAGTCAAATTAAGGAAAAGTTAGTTCGAATGAATAACACCTTGTTATAATTTGAACTAGCGCTTACGTCAACTTTATTAAGTCGACTTAAGCCAGTGGAGACGTGGAGTAGTGCCTAGTTGGACCTTTTTAAGTTGACTTAAAACATTAAGTCAACTTAATAAGGCCAAAAAGGGGCCACGTCTACAGTTGAAAAGTTAAGTCGACTATTGTTAAGTTGACTTAATAAGGTCCACTTTAAGTCAACTTAAGGTCGACCTTATTAAGTCGACAACTTTCAAGTGTAGACATAGTCCTACTGAGGACAGAGAGCTCTGGATCATGTACATAGCACCTGTCACTATAAAATCTTCAGGTGCTTTACAAATATTATTTTGTATAGCTATTTATCATTTAAGTGCCAAAATGTTCCCAGCTCCACACAAAGACCCCGTAAAAAGTGTAAACAAAAGCCAATAAAACATTAAACTTCCCATCATCCTTGTGCGGTAAGTCTTGTAATCCTCTTTTTACCTATGGAAAAACTGAGTCATAGAGCCGATAATTTGCTTTCCCACTATCCTGCAGTAAATTAGAACCAAAGGCAGCAATATAACTCTGTGCTTCCCTTCTGCTCCTCCAATAGCTGGACCTCACTGTCAGTTTCTCCCTGTAGATCAATCCGTTGAAGTACCCAATACCTTAAGTTAGTGGATGAATGAGAAATGCCTCAGACAGACACATTGATTCAGGCAGAGATAGCTTGTGAAGGGCCCTACCTGGGATTCCTCTGGAGCTGGAGGTGCTGAGATCCTGGACTGGAATCCTGGAATAAACAAAGACAACAGTCAAAGTTCCAGCTTCCCTGTCACTCCCCCAGCTGTGGTTTACAGACTAATGGTGCATCTGAGCTGTACGTGCACATGGGACCACCATGCTTAGCCAGATGCTCATCAGAAACTTTGCAGCTCTTTGTGAGCTACAGACAAGGTGCCTGGGTCATGGGTAGCAGAAGCCTTTCTATGTTGCTCCCTTTGTCACTGAGAACAAAGCCCTTCTTCCCACACAGGACAGTCAAGATTCAGAAAACAAATGTTCTGAGATCAGTCCTGGCAGCTGTGACATTAGCGGCATGTTCATGTGTGGGATGGGACAATTGCAGTCCCCACTAGCAAACAAGGGAGCAAGATTTTTTCTGCAGCCAAGTATCTGGGGTGGGCTGTGTTTATTACCTAGAGTGGAAGGGCAGAGGGTCCAGATGAGACTCAGGGACACCAAGAGCAGCAGCAGAGCACCAGCAGCCACAAGGGCCACTATGTGATATGTGCAGTCCTCGGCAGGCGCTGTGGAGGAAACCAGAGAAGAGACAGAAGTGGCTGACTTGAGTCAAGAGGGTCATGATGACATCACTTCAAGCTCTTCTCTCCTCCTCCCCATTTCACTATGAGCCTTAACCCCCGAGGGGCGAGGCTACTGGAGCGTTAAGCACTTTTTACCCTCTCTATTGCGACAATTTCCAGAGTGGTAGCCGTGTTAGTCTGTGTACAGCAAAAACAAGGAGAGTCCTGAGGCACCTTAAAGATTTTCTGTAGATGACAGAAGGTGCAGAAGATTCTGATTACAGGAAAAATCATCAACCTAATGAAAAGGGCACAAGAGACAGAATGACGAGAATCCTGTGGCACCTTAAAGACTAAAATATTTCTTCGGGCATAAGCTCTCGTGGGCTCCAACCCACTTTGAATGAAGTGGAAACTAAGTTGAGATATATATATATACACACATGGCAGGGTGAAGGAGGGCAAGCGTTAGCAAAGTCAATTCTGCTAACTCTTGCCCTCCTTCACATCTGAAATTACCATTCCCCAAATTCTCTAGAGAAATGCTAACTACAACATAGAATATTCCCGCTTTCTGTAATGCAATAAAAACAGCTCTGATTTGTGCCTCCACTTCACATCTGTTTTACATCTGAGTCACCTTTAATCTCAAATATTATACTACTCACATTGAAGATACTTGGCACTTTTTTTCACACTGTTGCCAGAAGCGTTGAATTTGACTTCGCATGTGAAAATCTTCCCACTGGCCCAGGTGTCCATGGGGACACTGATGTGATTTATGAATATTAAAGATCCATCTTTGGCTTTCACTGAACGCGTCAGCCTCTGCTCTTGCATGTCCCCGGAAACACTCCATGAAACATGGACTGGGCTGGACACTCCATGGATCACACAGGCCAGGTTCACTGTCTCATTGATCTGAATGCCATGTGGAAAGGGGACCAGAAGCATCACCCAGCTGCTGTCAGTATAACTATCTGAGGAGAAGGAGGTGACAGATTCAGTGTGATAATCAGATGAGCTGCAGTCTGATTAATCTTTCACTGAGAGAAAAGGTGGGTGAGACAATATCCTTTATTGGATCATCTTCTGTTGGCGAAAGAAGCAAACTCAGACAGAACTCATAGACTTAAAGGTCAGAAGAGACCAGTACGATCATCTAGTCTGACTTCCTGCACAATGCAGGCCACAAAACCTGACCCAACCACTCCTGCAATAAGCCTCTAACCTATGACTGAGTTATTAAAGTCCTCAAATCATGATTTAAAGACTTTAAGATGCAGAGAATCCACCAGCAAGTGAACCATTCCCCATGCTACAGAAGGCGACGAAAAACCACTAGAGCCCTAGCCAATCTGCCCCGGGGGAATATTCCTTACTGACCCCCAAATATGGCGATCAGTTAAACCCTGAGCATGTGGGCAAGTCTCATCAGCCAATCCCCCCAAAGGAATTTCCTGTAATAACTCAGAACCCATCCCATCAACCCTCTCTTCTTTGGCCACTGGCAAATTCACCACCAGTAGTCAGAGATCAGTCAGTTACCAAACTAGGCTGTCTCATCATACCATCCCCTCCATAAATGTATCAAGCTTAGTTTTGAAGGCAGTTATGTTTTTTGCCTGCATAGCTCCCCTTGGAAGGCTATTCCAGAACTTTACTCTTCTGATGGTTAGAAACCTGCGTCTAATTTCAAGCCTAAATTTCCTGATGGACAGATTGTAACCATTTGTTCTTGTGTCCACATTGGTGCTGTACTCAAATAATTCCTCTCCCTCCCTGGTATTTATTCCTCTGATGTATTTATAGAGAGCAATCATATTTCCCCTCAACCTTCTTTTGGGTAGGGTAAACAAACCAAGCTCCTTAAGTCTCCTCTCATAAGGCAGGTTTTCCATTTCACGTCCTTGTAGCTCTTCTCTGCACCTGTTCCAGTTTGAATTCATCTTTTTGAAACACGGGGGGGACCAGAACTGTACGCAATATTCCAGATGAGGTCTCACCAGCACCTTGTATAATGGCACTAACACCTCCTTATCTCTATTCGATATACCTCTTCTGATGCATCCTAGAACCACCTTAGCTTTTTTCACAGCCACATCACATTGGTGGCTCATAGTCATCCTGTGACCAACCAGTACTCCCAGGTCCTTCTCCTCCTTCATCTCTTCCAACTGATGCATCCCCAACTTATATGAAAAATTCTTGTTATTTGTCCCTAAATGCATGACCTTGCACTTTCCGTTATTAAATTTCATCCTATTCCTAATACTCCAGTTTATAAGGTCATGCAGATCTTTCTGTATGATATCCCGATCCTTTTCTGTACTGGCAACACCTCCCAACTTGGTGTCATCTTCAAACTTAAATAGCACATTCCCACTTTTTGTACCAAGGTCAGTAACAAAAAGGTTAAATAAGATGGGTCCCAAGACCGATCCCTGAGGAACTCCACTAGTAATCTCCCTCCAGTTTGACAGTTCACCCTTCAGCATGACCCACTGAAGCCTCCCCTTTAATGAGTTCCTTATCCTCCTTATTATATTCGTATTAATCCCCATCTTTTGTAACTTAACTAATTGTTCCCTAGGCGGAACTGTATCAAAGGCCTTGCTGAAATCTAAGTAAATTAGGTCCACCGCATTCCCTTTATCTAAAAAGTCTGTTATCCTCTCAAAAAAGGAGATCAGGTTGGTCTGGCATGATCTACCTTTTGTAAAGCCATGTTGTATTTTATCACAGTTACCGTTAACCTCAATATTCTTAAGTATTTTCTCTTTCAATTTTTTTTCCCAAGACCTTGCATGCTACCGAGGTCAAACTACCAGGCCTGTAGTTCCTCAGATCGCTTTTATTCCCTTTGTTGAAAATAGGAACTATATTAACAATTCTCCAGTCATTTGGTACAACCCCCGAGTTAACAGATCCATTAAAAATTCTGGCTAATGGGCAGGCAATTTCATGTGCCAGTTCCTTTAATATCCTCAGATGGAGATTATCCAGGCCCTCTGATATAGTCCCATCAAGCAGCTCAAGTTTGTCTTCTACCTCAGATATGGAAATTTCCACTTCCATATCCTCATTCCCATTAGCCACCCTACCTCTATACACAAGCTTGTCATCACCCTCATTAAAAACAAAGGCAAAGTACTTATTTAGATATCCAGCCATGCCTAGATTATCCTTGACCTCCACTCCATCCTTAGTGTTTTTAGTGGTCCCACTTCTTCCTTCTTTGTTTTCTTCCTGTTTATCTGGCTAAAGAACCTTTTACTATTGGTTTTAATTCCCTTCGCAAGGTCCAGCTCTGCTCGACTTTTTGCCTTTCTCACTTTATCTCTACATGTTCTAACCTCCAAGAGGTAGCTTTCCTTGCTGATCCTTCCCATCTTCCACTCCTTGTAGGCTTTGTGCTTCCTCCTAATCACCTGTCTGAGATGCTTACTCATCCAACTTGGTCCACAACTCTTGCCTGTGAATTTTTTCCCTTTCATCAGAATGCAGGCTTCAGATAGCTCCTGCAACTTTGACTTGAAGTGATTCCAAGCCTCTTCCATCTTTGCATTCACGAGTTCCTCAGTCCAGTCCACTTCTCTAACTAACTCTATTAATTTTCTGAAGTTAGCCCTTTTAAAGTCAAAGACCCTAGTGACAGATTTATTTTTGTTTATCCTTCCATTTAGTTTGAATTGAATTAGTTCATGGTCACTCAAACCTAGGTTGTCCCTTACAACCAGCTCCTCTCTGAGGTCCTCATTATTCACTAATACCAAATCTAAGGTGGCATCCCCTCTCGTTGCTTTGGTAACAGTTTGGAGAAGGAATTCATCAGCTATCACATCCAGGAAAATCTGGGCCCTCCAGTCTGTCCAGTCATGTCCTCCAGTCTGTATCTGGGAAGTTAAAATCTCCCATTATCACACAGTTCCCAGTAGTATTTACTTCCTTAAAGAGGTCCCTATCCATGTCTAAATCAGATCCCGGCGGTCTGTAACACACACCAAGCACTATCCCTGGAGAAACTGTAGTAGCTTTCTTCCCCAATGTGATTTTTACCCAGATAGACTCTGTCTTGTGAATTTTATCACTTTGAATTTCTTTACAATCTACCTCCTCATTGATATAGAAGGCCACTCCAGGATTCCAGCCCAGGATCTTCCTTCAAGTCTGTGAAATGTACTGAGTGCCATTTCCCAGATCTAAAGAAGAGTTCTTTGTAGTTTGAAAACTTGTCACTCTCACCAACAAAGTTGGTTGAATAAAAGATATTACTTCAGTCATCTTGTCTCTCCCGTGTCCTGGCACCAACATGGCTAAAATACTACTGCAGACAGTGTTTCATTAAGAGTTTAATTTTAAGAGAAAAGTGGTAATGAATGAAGAGGAAGCAATTATTAAAATGAAATAGGAGATATAGCACAATGTGTATCTGAGCTCACCAGAAGGAAAACTGTGCAATTTTATGAAGAGATGCACGCTAAAGAACATTTCCTTCATTCAAATTTTGTTACATGCAGTCATGGCTCTTAAGTTAATAATTTTCCCTGCCTGGGAACTCTGAACATTCACAGAGAAACACTTCAGAGATGTATTTTTACAGCATTTCAAATTTGGTTTTTCATTTTTGAAAAATAAGCATATTATATTCCATCTCTGTCCATAACACTTAATGTTCAGCTGATCTTTTTGGCTCAAGAATGCTTTGTGTTTAACCATTCATCAATAGCTACATTATCTTGCTACATTTTAAGAGGAACATGAAATAGGCTTTGTCAATCTGTTATCAGTCTCCTTAAACAAGCTATGGTTCCCTACCTCCAACAATCAGCATGGATCCATTCCCGAAAATCAGGTAGCTGGTAATTACTACTGCACAGTAATAAATCCCAGTCTCATTCTTTTGGATGTTGCTGATTTCCAGTGTCAAGCTGCCCGTCTCACGTTTACAAACAAATTTACTTGTATTTTGATCATCGAAACACTTCTTAATGCACGTAGGTTTCTGACCTTCTCTTCTCAAATACCAAAACACTTCTCCTCCTCCTTCCAATATTTCTTTGGAAAGACAGTGGATGTTTGCAGTATCACTTACTTCAACAAACTGGCTCCGCTGAGTCTGGTACAGTGATAACTGCACTCCTAGCACTGGAGAAATAAAACATTGTTATAGTCAGTTTCCATCAGGTCTCCAACTGTCACAGAGTAATTGAACAGTTCAGGAGTAGAATATACTTCATCTGGGAATATTTATGCTTTGCAGCCTGAATTCTAACCCCCCCCCCAAAAAAAAAACCTGCTATAGCTTTGTACGAGTAAATAGAAAGTATTTTACATCCAACAAAAGATTCCAATCACATAATAAATATTCAACACTAATGCCATTTGAAGAGGCTGCTTTCTTACTCCAAAAGCTTAATGGAAATGTTTTACCTAAGGAAGATAAAATCAGATAAGCGACAAAGATCATTTTCACAAAAAACAGGAAAAGAAAATCCTGACACACTAGCCCAAAGGCTGGTGCCTACTGCTCTGCTGCAGTGAGTGGATATGGTGTCTTGGTCATTTTCAGTGAGGAGCACCTCTGAGGAGGATGTGCTGTGGTGACAGATACTAGATGGGTGGGAGTGGTTCAATGAATCTACCGAGGATACAATATGCCTTGTAGAATTTCTCTGCATATCAATGGGACAAGGGTGTACTATAATTATGAAGGGCATTTTTAAACAATATCCAGGACAGGGAATAACATTTCTTATAAATAAACTGAATAAATGCACCCACCTGATTTAGGAGCACAAATTCCATTGACTTTCAAAGGAAAATATTACCAAATCATGTAGTTGCTTTTGACAATCCCAACCTACGTTGGTAACCAACTGCGCATGCTTCGTCCATCAGTCTACTGTGTTTCTTGGTGGTATAAGACTGACCTGTAATAATCATTTGGAGTCTCATCTTGAAGGACTTTAATTGCACCTTAATTCATCAGACTGAAAGCTCTGATGTGGGAGACATAAGACACTGAAGACTACGATTTTCAAAAGTGCCCAAGTCCCACTTTCAGAAGTGACTTGGCCAGATTTTCAAAGGTATTTAGGTTGCTACTGAGGCAGAGAGGGGCCCAGTGGGATTCTCTAACATGCGTAAGTGGGTTAGGTGATTTTCTCTGACTGAACACAATGGAAATTAAACACATCTCCTTGGATCTAGCAATGAACTGGCTAAAAATGAATTGAGTAGAACTCTGATTAGAAAGCTGTGTCTGGCTGAACAAAGTCGTGAGTGTGAGATACCAAGGACACAGGCAGTCTTAGAGTGAATGAAGGAAAGTATGTAAACCTCAGAATTCTGAGAGCCTTGTTTCCTCGTGACTAACCAGGGTTATTATGGGGCAGTTAGGGGCACCTGAGATCAAATAAAGACCTAGCCAGGTGCCTGATAAACGCCTCCCTGCTCTAAACAGACAGGGCACAAGCTGGAGTTAGAGTAAGGGGAGTGCTGTGTCATGCTGAGGAGTAGTGCGGTTTGAGAGAGAAGCAGAGAGAAGCCTGGAGGAAGGTACCAGACCCCTGGAAGGGGAGACTTGCAAAGCAGGACTGAGATACTTCCCAAGTATTGGAAAACAGGGGTACCAGAAGCTGAAAAGACAGAGGGGGGAAAACTAGCCCAAGGGAGATTTGTGCAGGTGTGGACACAGCAACTGCAGCAAACAGCTGCTATTTGTAGGGCCCTGGATTGGGACCCAGAGAAGCGGGCAGGCCCGGGTCCCTATCCCCTCCTGGCCTTACTGGAACCCCACTGGAAGAACTAACATCATTGGGGAGATGAGGTAACTGTGGGGTACCCTAACTCCTAGCAGGAGACAGAAGCGCAGGACCCTTGAAGCAGAGCTAACAATTTGCCACAGGGGAGACAAGAAAAGTGCATCTCTCAATGATCCTTTTGAAACAGCTGACAATAGAGGGCAACATGGGCTAGCAAACAGAGCAAGTGGCTCAGAAAAGAACAGATTTCGTGGGTGCCTTAGCCATGGCTCCTTAGACAGCGTCCTATTTTTGACACTGCACTGATGTGATGCAGCTTCCCAGGCAAAGTTGGGGCTTGATCTGTCACAAACCCTTTCCAGGCAGCTCTTCAATGGTAGGGACCATCTTCCTTCCTTTCCCTCCCCACATTGTTGGGGAACTGCCTGGGATAACTCCTGCAGCCCCCGACTGAGGCAATGTTCAATGGAAGCTGGAGGATCCTGCAGGATTTCTAGCCCCGGAGCATTATTCCCAGTTACACAACTTCCCCTTGCACCAATGTAAAGAGAAGTTTATAGAATCATAGAAACTGGAAGGGACCATGAGAGGCTATCGAGTCCAGGCCCTTGCATTCATGGCAGGACCAAATACCCTCTTAAACCGTCCCTGACAGGTGTGTGTCTAACCTGCTCTTAAAAACTTCCAATGATGGAGATTCCACCACCTGCCCAGGGAGCGTAAGTTACACTCACACCTACTTCTAGGCCTCGGGACATTCCCGTGGTGGAAAGAGCTCAGTGCAAATGAGAATCAGGCCCCATGCTCACTATTACGATGCCACACATTGTCAGTGGTGGTATTGAGAAACCTATAGAAATCATAACCCTGTTCAAGCACGTGTCCCCAGCACAGTTCCTGTAAGGGCCTGTTATAACCCCCCCAGTAACACTCACTGAGAACAGCACGCTGCCCTATTTCCTGCTCTGAGGATCCCAAGGACAGTGCTTTACAGTGCACAGGGCTGTAAGGAACTGAATGTCGATGCTGAGCCCCAAAGCAGCTGAGCACCCACCACTCCCCTTGAGTTTGCTTGGCATGCCAGCACCTCACAATAGGTGCCTTCACACCATGCCGGACTGGCTCCTTACGTTGTCAAATAAATCTCTTAATCCACTGTGGGGCAGCTCTGTAACAGCCCTTCCGCAACATTGCGCAAGGCTTTAGGCATCAAGAAAGAAGCAACGTAGCCAACTGCAGCTGCCATTTTACACTGATGTAGTTAGTGAGCAGAAAATGGCTTCCCAGCCCAAACAAATTGTGAAGATATTGAAAGAATTTTCCTGTCTCAAACTGGAACAAAAAGCCGAAAATCTGAAATTGTCTCATGTAGGAGAAAGTAAAAGGTTAAAATAGAAAGACAAGTAGAAGTGCCTACGTGCTGGCCCAGGGCCTAACAAAGTAAGCCAAAACAGTGGGCCTAAACTGAGTGTACTGCAGGCTTGAATGGAAGGTAGTTACAAGAGACAGGCTGCGAAAGTCCAACTTCACTGAAATTGGCAAGACACAAGGGGAAATTCAATAATTAGTATAAAAATCAGAATGTACCTTCTGGAAGGTGGTGTTGGGTCGGTCTAGCACCTATGTCTACACTTATCAAAGTTAGTTCGAATTAGTTAATTCGAACTAACTAATTCGAACTAATTTTGGTTAGTTTGAATTAACTTCATTTGAACTAGCAAAGTTTAGTTCTAACTAAGCAAGTGCCATGCATGGCACTTGCTTAGTTCGAATTAGCCAATTGCATTGAGCTCAATGTGCTGGTTAGTTCGAACTAAGTGCTTAGTTGGAACTAACATGGCCTCATTGGGTTAATTCGAACTAACTAGTTTGAATTAACCCTTACTTCAAAAAGTATAAGCGAATTTATTAGTTTGAATTTCGGAAGCCCTTAATTCGAACTAATGAAAGCCTAGTGTAGTCAAATCTTAAGTTAGTTCAAATTAAGCTTCCTTAATTCGCACTAACTTGCCAGTGTAGATGTAGCCAAAGAGATAAGGAGAGATGTATTGCATAGTTTGGCCCGTGCAAAGTTAAGGTTCGGTCAAACCATGACACCTGGATGGATGGAGATGCCTAGTAAAGTGTGGACCAATCAATGCGTGGATCAATCAGTGCATGGACCAATCAATGTAAAGTCAGATGAGGGTATAAAAGTAGGAGCCCTGGAGCTCAGACCCTGTACAGCTGAAAGGGGTGATGGAGAGTCGTACAGTCAGTTGAGCTGTTCCGTTACATTGAGAGCAGGAATGCTGCCAGCAGATCTGTTGATATAGATCGCTTACCATTGTGCTACATGGCAATAAAGACTAGCCTGGCACCTTCGTTTCTGTAAAGATCCGTTGGTTTCTTCAACTGTGATTGTTGCGTCAGTTTTCCTCTTACACTCAGGTACACCTAGGCTCCAAATCACTGAGTTAACCGAGTTCTCACTAGAGATTTGAGCCATAGGTAACCCGGAGCATTAACCAAAGGAGCACCTCAGCTTAGGATCACCAGGCTAACTCAGTCCCTGCTTAAGATCCAAGCCAGGCTCTAGATCACTGGGCTAACAGAGCCCCCACTTATAACTTTGAGCCAGGGATAATCCTGAGGGAGCACATCTTCAGAAATTCACGTACGCATTCACGCATGCAGCCAAGCTGATCTCGACGCCCGGACACAGAACGAACAACACTGGTAAGAACTGATAAGAACACCTCTTGCCCAATGTGCCCAAACCACACTGCCCTTAATGCACCAAACCACATCTCAAACCAAAAATCCTCAAATGATTTTTGGTTTGGGTGAATGAAAGCATTTTGTCTGAGTGATTTTTACAATGTTTCCTTTCCATTGTCGCCATATTAAATTTCTTTCAACTATAATTCGCTCAGATTTCTAAACAAGACATCAGTTCGCATGGGAGAATTGGAATTTTTTCACTTGGCAACTTTGAAACTACTTTCAGGTAAATAAATTCATCAGAACTGACTCTTTTCCCATGAAAAATTCTCAATTTCAAGAAACTCATGTTTTCTGATAAAGAAATGTTTCTTCTAATATCTCCCTACCAGCCCAAGTAGTCACACAAATGGGAGTTGGCCGAGGTACCAGAGACAGCTCCTCTTGTCTTGCTGAAAGGAACCTCAGTGAATCACAGAAGTGTTGGGCTCTTAACCTAGACCATCTTTGATAGGAGTTTGTCCAATTTTTTCTTAGAAACCTGCAATGATGATGATCCCACAACCTCTGTTGGAAAGCTTCCAGGGCTTACCAACCTTTTGAGTAAGAATGTATTTCCTAATACATACTCTAAATCTGGTCATAGATTGAGCCCATTACCTCCTGTTCTGTCTTCAGTGGACATGGAGAAGAGTGTTCCATATACATGTGAAGGTGTGTGTGTAACACATGGTGTTTCACTTATTCGGTGTATGAGCATCTGTGTTCCTTCTGATGGATAAGTGGCATAGAAAGGGGAGGATTCTGCTCTCAGAGACACTGGAGTAAATACAATCTCTCCACAGACTGCAACACAGCGACTCCGCATTTACATTGAAGTAAACCCTAGCAGAATCTGGCCCAAAGGATTTATGAGGTCACCTTTCTTAACACACACAATTAGCTGAGCTTGATGCACTGAACAGGTAAAAAAGGCAACACAAACATCACTAATGAGTTTCTGTCTCTCTTTAATGCATGAGTTAAAATGAAAGCTTAGAAAATAACAAGTTGTGATGGGAAGAGGCCGTGTCAGAGCCGGAAGGCTAGGGCTATGTCTACACTGGCAAGTTAGTTCGAATTAAGGAAGCTTAATTCGAACTAACTAAAGCCATGGCCACACTAGGCTTTCATTAGTTCGAATTAAGGGCTTCCTTACTTTGAACTAATAAATTGGAATATGCTATTCGAACTAACGGTTAATTCAAACTAGTTAGTTCAAATTAACCAATGTGGCCATGTTAGTTCGAACTAATTGCTTAGTTCGAACTAACCGGCCCATTGAACTCAATGCAATTTGCTAATTCAAACTAAATTTTGCTAGTTCGAATTAAGTTAATTTGAACTAACTAAAATTAGTTCAAATTAGTTAGTTCGAATTAACTAATTCGAACTAACTTTAGTAAGTGTAGACATAGTAGGAGAGCTCCAGCCATTGCTAACATGTGTTGTTGTTGGATGGGGCAGAGGAGTTGGCCCCTGGAGCTTTTGGATCTCTCCATTGGGGGAAAGCAGCAGCCTAGGGAGGAAGCACTGGGGTAGCAGGTCCAGCACTGGCCATGGGACAGAGTCTCCTCTCTCACAGCTCCGCCCACATCCAGGTTTCCCCTTCTGAATCCCACTGCACGTCCATGTATCATTGCTGCAAAGGGAGCACATGCCTGCTGAGGAAATGGGGGCTGCATGTCCCCTCTGCAGGCTCCTGCCATCCAGCCTCAATCTTTTCGCAGAGAAGCAGCAGCTGTTTAGCTGTGACTTGGTCCTTCTATATATGATTGATGATGATATAGAAGGGATTACCATAGCAGCCAGAAACCCCAGTTATGGAGCAGGGCCCGTTGTGCTTGGCTCTGCACAAACACAGAACAAATAGACAGTCTTTGCCCCAAAGATCTTCCAAACATAGAATAGAATGGAAGTGTAAATTCTTCTATATCATGATGCCTTAATATTCCAAATTGGGATTTCCCACCTGAAGAGGCCGGACTCTGGGATTTTCTGACCTTTATATTCTAAGCAAAGCAGCGGAGAAAATTAAAAGAAGGGAGACTGAGACAGAAGGGTCTTGTTCCAGCTGGCTACTTCCCATCAGCAGAGAACCAGCCATCAGTTCCCATGTGTGGTTTTCCCGGCACTAGATAATTCATGGTTTCACACTTTTCCCTCTTGCCGGTCCTGCAGGGTGCACCCATTGCGATTTCGGGAATCCAAATCCAGGTGAGCATATACGATTCCATCCTGTTTGGTGACATTTAGTATAATTAGCCCCCTCCTTGTAAAATGAGGTGATATAAGCTGAGACAGAACTTAACATCTAAGTGCATTTCAATTTCTTTGCATCTCTTACCCTTATGTTTTTCCTATAAATTGTGCATGTTATCAAAATGGAAACCATGGCTGGATTCTCATTTTAAGAACTAATCTGCTAACAGTATTTTGTCAGATTCAAATTGTCTAAACTGGACAGTGTCTGACTGAGGACAGTGAGCTCTGGATCAGGTCCATGGCACCAGTCATTGGAAAGTGTTCATCTGCTTTACAAATATAATTTCTTATCTTGATTTATAGGTAAGCACTAAAAATGTTCCCAGCTCAACACAAGAACCCTGTAAAAGGGACAGTCAGAAAGAAGAATAGATTGTTCTTCCCCTCATCCTAGCATGGTAAGTCTTGTTATCACCTTTTTACATATGGAGAAACTAAGCCACAGAACACCTAATTCACTTTCCCACTATGGATCAGGTAACTCACTTGCCCACTACCCCACAGTAAATTAGTACCAAAGCCAGCAACACAACTCTGTGCTTCCCTTCTCCTGCTCCAACAGCTAGACCTCACTGTCACCTTCTCCTTCTAGCACACTCAGGATAACTGGCAAATACATTAAGTTGGTGGATGAATGAGAAATGCTTGAGATAGACACATTGATTCAGGCAGAGATAGCTTGTGAAGGGCCCTACCTGGTGCTCCTCTGGAGCTGGAGGTGCTGAGATCCTGGGCTGAAATCCTGGAATAAACAAAGACAACAGCCAAAGTTCCTCCGCCACCGTCACTCCCCCAGCTGTGGTTTATTGACTCATGGTGCATCTGAGCTGTATGTGCTCAGGGCACCACCATGAATGGCCAACTGAGAAAGGATCATCAGAAATCCGGCTGCTCTTTGGGAGCTACAAACAAGGCACCTGGGTCATGGGCAGCAGAAGCCTTTCTACATCACTCCCTCTATCACTGAGAACAAAGCCCTTCTCCTGACACAGGACATTCATGATTCAAAAAACAAATGTTCTGAGATCAGTCCTGGCCAGAGTGACTTTTGCAGTATGTTCGTGTGTGGGGTGGGACAGATGCAGTCCCCATTAGAAGCAGGGGAGCAAGATTTTTCTCTGTGGCAGTATCCAGGGTGGGCTGTCTTTATTACCCTGAATGGAAGGGCAGAGGGTCCTGATGATACTCAGAGACATCAACAGCAGCAGCAGACCAGCACCAGCCAAAAGGGCCCCAATGTGATATGTGCACTCCGTCACAGGGACCATGAAGAAAACTAAAAAAAGAGAGACACAAGTGGCTAACCTCAACGAAGCGGGTGGTGATCACCTTTTCCAGCTCTTCTGTCCTCATCCCCAGGTCACCATGGGCCTTAACCCCTGAGGAGCAAGGCTACAGGAGCCTTCAGCGCCTTTCAGTCTCTCTGTTGTTCCCTTTTCTTTAGGCTGATGATTTTCCCTCTAATGAAATTCTTCTCTACAACTCCTGCCATCTACAAAATCCTCCCTGTAGATCTCTCCTCACCTCATCACCCTGTATGTCTCATTTGAAAACATCTCTCTTCTCAGATGTCTCTTAATTCCATTCTACTCTTGATATTGATTGGTATTTATCACTTTGTAGGGCTTTATATATACAATCTGGGAATATGTTGCCCTAGAAATCAGAGCTATCTTGTTCTATCATCCCTGTAAATCTCAATGTACCTTTCCCCAAATTCTCTGGAGAAATTCTAATAATCACAAAGAATATTCCTGCTTTCTGTAATGGAAAAATCACATGAAAGATGTTTTGATTGTGGTCACATCCCACATATTTAACCTCTCAGTCTTTGAGTCAAATATTACATTACTCACCTTCCGGATACCTGGCATTTTTCTTCACCCTGTTGCCAGAAGAGTTGAATTTGACTTCACACATGAAATTGCTCCCATTGGTCCAGGTGTCCATGGGGACACTGATGCGATTTATGAGCATTAAAGATCCATCCTTGGCTTTCACTGAGCGTGTCAGCCCCTGTTCCTGCACATCCCCAGAAACACTCCAGGAAACATGGACTGGGCTGGACACTCCATGGATCACACAGGCCAGACTCACTGTCCCATTGACCTGATTGCCATGTGGAGATGGGACCAGAAGCATCACCCAGCTGGTGTCGGTGTAACTGTCTGAGGAGAAGACGGTGGCAGATACAGAGTTATAACCAGATGAACTGCAGTCTGATTAATCTTTCACTGAGACACAAGATAAGTAAGGTAATATCTTTTATTTGGCCAGCTTCTGTTGATGAAAAAGACAGACTCACACAGAGCTCTTCCTTTGGGTCTGCGACATGTACTCAGAGTGTCATGTCCCAGATGTGAAGAAGAGCTCTGTGTAAGCTTGAAAACTTGTCACTCTCACCAACAGGAATTGGTCCAAGAAATGATACTCCCTTATTCATTTTGTCTCTCTCATATCCTGGGACCAACATGGTTACAGCATTATTTCAGACAGTCTTTTACTAAGTCATTAAATTAAAGAAAACAAAAGCCTATTGAAGAAGTACATATTAAACTAAATGGGAGATATAGCACAAGAGATATCTGCATTAGCTAGAAGGAAAACTGAAATTTTACAAAGAGATGCACTCTTCCAATCATTTCATTAGCTGAAAATAATGTTTTATGAACTCCTGGCTCATAGGTTAGAAATACTCTCAGCCTGGGGGCTCTGAACAGTCACAGAGAAACTTCAAAGGTTTATTTTTTGCATTTTCAAATTTTAAGTTTTTTAGTTATTAAAAATACACATTATATATATATTCTTTCTGTATCGATAGCATTTAATATTTGGCTGATCTTTTTAGTTTAATGTATGCTTTCTCTTTAACAATTCATCACTATTATAACACTTTGTTACATTTTAATGGAAACCTGAACTATACTTTGTCAATCAGTTATTAGTCTCCTTAAACAAGCTATGGTTCCTTACCTCCAACAATCAGCGTGGACCCATTCCCGAAAATCAGGTAGCTGGTAATTACAACTGCACAGTAGTATATGCCAGACTCATTCTTCTGGATGTTGTTGATTTCCAGTGTCGAGCAGTATGTCTCATGTTTGCAAACAAATTTACTTACATTTTGATTATCCAGACAGTACTTAATGCAGGTGGGTTTCTCACCTTCTCTTCTCAAATACCAGTACACATCCCCGCCTCCTTCCAGTTTTTCTTTGGAATAGCAGTGGATCTTTGCAGTGTCACTAACTTCAACAAACTGGATCTGCTGAGTTTGGTACAGAAATAACTGTACTCCTAGGACTGGAGAAATAAAACATTGTATTAGGCAATTTCCAGCAGGTTTCCCATGCCCAGAGATGCCCTGGATAGTTCAGAAATAGAATTTATTTCATCTGGGAATATGTATGCTCTAAATGTTAACCCCCCCCCCCGCTTTTATTTTGTATAAGTGAATGGAAATGTAATTAAAATCCAGGAGAATTTTCCATACATATCATAGATATTCAAAATTGATGTCCTACTTAAGAGGCTTTTTCTCAATTCCAAAACTTAAAGCAGAAGTTTTACCTAAAGAAGATAAAACCAGATACTCGACAAAAATCATTTTCATAAAAAAGAGGAAAAGCAAATTCTGACCCATGAGCCCAAAAGCTGATGTCTAATGTTCTGCTGCAGTGAGTGGATACAGTGTCTGTCATTTCCAGCAAGGAACGCCTCCGAGGAGGATGTGCTGTGCTGATGCAAAGTAGGGGGAGGTTTAAAGTAGAGGGGTGATTTAATGAATCTGTGGAGGAATTGGTATGCCTGGTAGAATTTCTCTGCAGGCCAAAAGCAGAAGGGTGTGCTGTAACAATTAAGAATAATTGTAAACAACATCCAGTACCTGGCACAATGTTTCCTGTTTATAAAATGTGCCCGTCTGAGTTCAGAGCACCTATCAATCGACTTTCAAAGGAAAATACTTTTAAATGGCATAGTTACTTTTTACAGTCCGAACCTCAACTTCTCCTAAACCCTCTGTGTTTGGTGCTTTATTATACCATGTTCTTTGTGGTGCAACACTGACGTGTAGTGATCATTTGGAGTCTAATCTTGGAGGCCAATAATTGTACTTTAAATCATCAGACTGAAAGCTCTGACCTGTGTGAGAAATAAGACAAGGAAGGATACAATTTTCAAAACGTCCCATTTTCAAAAGTGACTTAGGGCTAGATTTTCAAAGGTATTTAGGTGCCTATAGATTCAGAGAGGCAACCAGAGGAATTTTCAAACATGGCTAAACAGGTAAGGGACAAGTTCCAGAGGGGGAGCCGTGTCAGTCTAGTTCAGCAAATCAAACAAGAAGTCTGGGGGCACTTTTAAAGAGTAACAAATCTATTTATTTATTTTATCATGCGATAAATTTGTTAGTCTTTAAAAGTGCCCCCAGTCTCCTTGTTTGTTCAGGTAAGGGACCTCAAGTCTACTGAAGTCAATGGTCGTTAAAGGCTTCATCTTGGATCTAGCAATGACCTCTCTAAAAATGCATTGAAGAGGGCTGAATAGAAAGTTGTATCTGGCTACAGAAACCTGGCCGAGCAGTAAAGCACCTGTCAATTTCCGTTCCGTTCCGTTGTGGAACAACTGACAATAGAGGGCAAGATGGGCCAACCAATAGAATAAAGGACTTAGAAAAGAACAGATTCCCTGGGCCCCTTGGCCACATCTCCTTAGAGAACACCCAGTTTTTGAGGCTGCACTGATTGGCTGTAACTCCCCACGGAAAGTGGGGATCAATCTGTCACAAACCCTTTCTAGGCAGCTCTCTAATGCTCAGGACCATCTTCCTTCCTTTTCCTCGCCACATGCTGGGGAGCTACTTGGGCTATCTCCTGTAGGCCTGACTGAGGCAATGGTAAATGGAAGCAGAATTTTCCTGGTGAAGGACAGCTGGATTGGCCAAGATTCTGCAGGATTTCTAGGCCCAGGGTATTACTCACCATTACACAACTTCACCTTTGCACCAGTGTAAATAGGAGTTTAGAGGAGCCTAAGTTACACTCACACCCACTTCCAGGCCTTGGTACATTACTAGGTGCACAGGGGTTTAGTGCAAATGAGAATCAGTTACCTACTTGCAAAGAGGCTGCATGTTGTCAGCGGTGCTACAGATAAACCCATAGAAATCATGAAACGCTGTTGCAGCACAAAGTCTCCCCAGCTCATTTCCTGCAAAGGCTGTTATAATCCTTGCAGTAACAGTGACTCACAACAGTACACTGTCCTATCTACTGCTCTGAGGACCTCAGGGACAGTGCTTTACAATGTACAGGGCTGTAAAGAACTGAATATAGGTGCTGAGCCTGAAAGCAGCTGAGCACTCAGCACTCCTCTTCACTTTTCTGCATGTTGGGGTGCACAGCACATCATACCAGGTGCCTTAGAACCATGCCGGGTTGGGCACGTACACTGTATAAAGGAATCTCTTAATACGTGGTGAGAGTGGATTCAGACAGCTGTGTAACAGCCCCACAGCAACACGGTGCAGTGACTTGAGGCAGGAAATGAAAAGAAGCAACGTAGCCAGGTACAGTTGCAGGAGCCATTTTACACTGATGTAATTACTGGGCAGAAAATGGTTTCCGGCCCCACACAGATTGTGAAGACATTGATAAATTTTTCCCTCTCAAACTGGGATGAAAAACCGAAAATCTCAAATTATCCTAAACCAAAAATCCTCAAATAATTTTTGGTCTGGGTGAATGAGAGCGTTTTGGCTGAATAATTTTGCAATGTTCCTTTCCATTATCATCGTGTTAAATTTGAATTTGAATTTCACCTATAATTGGCTGAAGATTCTAAGCAGTACATCAGATTGCATCGGAGAACTGGAATTTTTCACTTGCCAATTTTGAAACTCTTTTTTAGGTAAATAAATTCCTCTGAACTGTTTCTTTTCCCATGAAAAATTCTGAATTTCTACAAACCGTCATTTTTTCTGACAAAGAAATGCTTCTTCTAATATCTCTCAACCAGCCTTATTAATCACACAAATGGGAGTTGGCTGAGGTACCTGAAAGCAGCCTCAGTGAATCACAGAAATGTTGGGCTGACCTCGAGGAGACATCAATTCCAGCCCCTGTGCTGCAGAAGGACCAAGTTAACATAGACCAGGGCTCAGCAACCTTTGCTACCCTGTGCCAGCCCCTCCTCCCTGACCCTCAGGCAGTTGGCGGCCGCCTAAAAATTTGTCAGTGGCCAAAGCTGGAGTGGGGGGATGGGAGGCACTTCCCAGGACTTCTGCTGAAAGGATCCACTTGTGGAAAGAAGACACCTGGGGTGGCTCCTTTCAGTGATGTACCTGGGAACAAGGGTCCCCAGGTACGCCACAGAAAGAAGGTGCCCAGATTGGCTCCTTTTGATGGCAACACATTGTGGAGAGGAGCCAACCCAGGAAGCTTCTTTATGTGGAATGCATGGGCATGGCTGGGATCCCCCGAGCCCCAGCTGCCCCCCGAAAGAAGCCTCCTGGAGTGGCTTTTGGTGGCAGCAGCCGCAATTTTTGTGGTGTTGCAGCAGGTGCAGTCTGCCGCTCTGAATGGGCTCAATTGCCACTGTCAGCACACGGGCTGGGGTTGCCTATCTCTGACCTAGACCCTCTTTCCTTGTCCAACATTTTCTTAGAAACCTGCAGTGATGCTGACCCCACAACCTCTGCTGGAAGCCTATTCCAGTGCTTACCAATCTTTTGAGTCAGAAAGCTTTTCCTAATATGTACCTTAAATATTTCTGGTCATAGATTGAGCCCATGACTTCTTGTCTTGCCAGAAATGGACATGGAAAAGAATTGATCACTGTCCTCTTTTTACCATATTTGAAGATGTGTGTGTAATGCACTGTGTGTACATTCTTCGATGTATGAGCATCTGTGTTCCTTTGGATGGAGAAGTGGCATAGAAAGGGGCGGATTCTGCTCTCAGAGACTTCAGTGTAAATGTGGACTCCACTGACTGTAACAGAGCTCTTCCATATTTACATGGCTGTAAACCAGAGCAGAATCTGGCCCAAAGGATTTAGAGATCACCTTTCTTATTACACAATTAGCTGAGCTTGATGCATTGAACAGGTAAAAAGGGCAACGGAAACATCACTAATGAGTTTCTGTCTCTCTTTAATGAGTGAGTTAGAATGACAGCTTGAAAAATAACAAGTTGTGATGGAACCAGGCCGTGCCTGAGCCAGCAGGCCCCAGGAGAGCTCCAGCCATTCATAATGTGTGTTCTTGTTGTATGGAGCAGAGAGGCTGGCTCAGGATATCTCCTTTGAGGGAAAGCAGCAGCCTGTGGAGGCAGTACTGGAATATTGGATCCAGCACTGGCCCGGGGAAAGATTCTCACAGCTGCTCTCATATTCAGCCTTCCACTTCAGAATCTCATTGTTCATGTGAGGTTACAGCTAAGGAAGAACGTGGCCAGTGATGATCAGGGGAGCTGGGGCATATACAGGGGCTGCATGATGCCTCTTCAGGCTCCTGCCATCCGGCCTCAATCTTTGTGCAAAGAAGCAGCAGCCATTCCTGCTGTATCCAGGATCCAGTGCAGATGGGGAGAGGATGCCTATGACAATGATGAAGGCATCACCATAGAAGTCAGGAGCCCCAGTTATGGACCAGAACCCCATTGTGTTAGGCTCTGCACAAACACAGAACAAATAGGCAGTCCCTGTCCCAAAGAGCTTCCAACTTAATACACAATGGAAGTGTAAAGTCATCAACTGCACCATAACGCCCTTATATTCCAAATGAAGAGTTCCCACCTGATGAAGCTGGACTGTTTGAGGATTTTCTGACCTTTATCTTCTAAGGACAGAGGTGGAGAAAATAAGAAGAAAGGAGACAGATAGAAAGAGCCTTTTTCAAGCTGTTACTTCCGATCAGCAAAGAACCAGCCATCAGTTTCCACGTGTGAATTCTCTGGCATTAGACAGTTCATGATTTCACACTTTTCCCTCTCACTGATTGCTGCGTCGTCCGCCCTTTGCCATTCCGGGAATCGAAATCCAGATGAGCGTATAAGATACCACCCTGTTTGGTGACATGTGGCGTAATTAGCCACCTGCTTGTAAAATGAAGTAATACAAGCCCACACAGAACTGAACAGCCAAGTGAGTTTAGCTTAATGAAAGATTTCCTCTTGTCTCTTATCTTCCTGCTTTTTCTATAAATCGTGCATGCTCTCAAAATGGAAATTGTTGCTGGATTCTCATTGACCTACAAACCCATGGACTTTCAGGTTAGAAGGAACAATATGATGATCTGGTCTGACCCCCTGCACAATGCAGGCCAGAGAACCTCACCCATGCTTGTAATGAACCTCTAAGCCATGACTGAGTTATTAAAAAGTCCTCAAATCATGGTTTAGAATTTTAAGGCACAGAGAATCCACTAGATAGTGAACTGTGCCCCATTACAGAGAAAGGTGAAAAAAATCCCAGAGACTTTGCCACTCCAAGGACTCATCTGCTCATAATATTTTGTCAGATTGAAGCCCCATATCAATGGAGAGTCTCCTATAGAGGAAAGAGAATTCTAGATAATGTCCATAGCACCTGTCACTGGAAAATCTTCATATGCCTTATGGATATAACTGGTTATAGCTATTTATCTGATAAGTACCAAAAATGTTCCCAGCTCAATAGAAATCTGTGTAAAGGGTGCAGTTAGAAACAATATGTCTACACTTGCTAAAATGAGTTCCAATTAGTTAGTTCAAATGAACTAATTTGAACTAATTTTAGTTAGTTCGAATTAGCTTAATTCGAACTAGGAAAACTTTGTTCGAATTAGTGAACCCCATTCAATTCAATGGCCGGTTAGTTTGAACTAAGAAATTAGTTTGAATTAACATGGCCACATTGGTTAATTCAAACTAGTTAGTTCAAATTAACCCTTTAGTTCGAATACCCTATTCAAACTTATTAGTTTGAATTAAGGAAGCCCTTAATTCTAACTAACTAAAGCCTAGTGTAGCCATGGCTTTAGTTAGTTCGAATTAAGCCTCCTTAATTCGAACTAACTTGCCAGTGTAGTCATAGCCAATAAGACTTTAAACTTCCCATCATCCTTGCACGCTAAGTCTTGTTACCCACTTTTTACATATGGGCAAACTGAGTCACAGAGCCCATCGTTCACCTGCCAACAATGTACCAAACCCAATGATACCACTCTGTGCTCCCTTTCTGCTACTCCAACAGCTAGATCTCACTGCCACCTTCTCCTTCCAGGATCCTCAATTTAACTACCAAATACATTAAGTTTGTGGATACATCAGAAATGCCTGAGGCAGACATGTTGATTCAGGCAGAGATATCTTGTGAAGGTCCCTACCTGGGGATCCTCTGGAGCGGGAGGTGCAGAGATCCTGGCCTGGAATCCTGGAACAAACAAAGACAACACTCAACGTTCCTCCTCCACCGTCTCTCCCCCACCTGGGTTACAGGCTAATGGTGCATCTGAGCTGTATTTGCGCAGGGCACCCCCATGCATGGCCAGTGGCTAGAGGCTCTTTAGAAACGTTGCTGCTCTTTGTGATCTACAGACAAGGCACCTGGGCAATGGGCAGCAGAAGCCTTTCTACGTTGCTCCCTCTGTCACTGAAAATAAAGCCTTTCTCCCGACACAGGACAGTCACAATTCAGAGGACAAATGTCCTGAGATTGGTCCTGGCCATAGTGACATTTGCAGCGTGTTTGTGTGTGCGGTGGGACAGTTGCAGTCCCCACTAACAAGCAAGGGAGCAGGATTTCTCTCTGCGGCAGTATCCAGGGTGAGCTGTCTTTATTACCTAGCGTGAAAGGGCAGAGGGTCCAGATGAGACTCAGACACACCAACAGCAACAGCAGACCAGCACCAGCCGCAAGGCCCACAATGTGATATGTGCAGTCCATGGGAGGGGCTGTGGAGGAAACCGGAAAAGAGATACAAGTGGCTAACTTGAGTCAGGAGGGTTGTGGTGACACCACTTACAGCTCTTCTCTCCTCATCCCCAGTTCACCAGGGGCCTTAATCTCTGAGGCGCGAGGCTACAGGAGCCTTCAGCATTTTTCATCCCCTCTGTTGTGCCTTTCTCATTAGATCAATGATTTTTCCTGTAATCAGAATCTTCTCTGCACCTTCTGCCATGTGCAAAATCCTCCCTGTAGGTCTCTCCTCACCTCATCTTTTGTCCATCACTTTGCATATCTCATTGGAAAACATGTCTCTTTTCAACAGTCTTTGAATTCCCCATTACTTCTGATATTTATGATTATTTAACTCTTTACAGTACTTTATGTGTACAGTGAAAGCTGCCCTAGACATCAGAGCTACGTTGTTTTGTGGTTCCTGTATTGTCTCAATTTACCTTGCCCCAAATTCTCTAGAAATTCTAACTATGACATAGAGTATTCCTGCTTTCTATAATGGGAAGTTACAAAGAACCAGCTCTGATGTGTGCCCACTTCACACCTCTTTTACATCTGAGTCACTTTTAAGCTCAAATATTATATTACTCACATTTAGGACACCTGGCACTTTTCTTCACACTGTTTTGAGAAGCATTGAATTTGACTTCACACATGAAAATCTTCCCACTGGTCCAGGTCTCCGTGGGGACGCTGATGTGATTTATGAGCATTAAAGATCCATTCTTGTCTTTCACTGAGCGTGTCGTCCCCTGCTCCTGCGGATCCCCAGAAACACTCCAGGAAACATAGACTGGGCTGGACACTCCATGGATCACACAGGCCAGATTCGCTGTCTCATTGTCCTGAATGCCATATGGAGATGGGACCAGGAGCATCACCCAGGTGCTGTCGGTATAACTGTCTGAGCAGAAGGAGGTGACAGATTAATGTGACACTCATATGAGCTGCAGTATAACTAAAGATGTTAATCTTTCACTCTGAGAGACAAAGTGGGTGAGGGAATAGCTTTTATTGGACCAACTTCGGTTGGTGAGAAAGACAAGCTTTCTTGCTCACAGATAGCTTTTCCTTGAGGTCTGGGAATTTACTCAGTGTCATTAGCAGACATGAAGAGGAGCTGTTTGTAAGTTCAAAGCATTTTCTTTTTCACCAACAGAAGTTCATCTATAAAATATCTAACCTCAGCCAACATGTCTCTCTCAAGTCTTAGGACCTACACAGCTACAACACTGCCTGCAATCATTCACTAAGATAATAATTCAAAAAAAACAGGTCTATTGTAGGAACTATTAAATTTACCTCGCCAACACTAACTAGGTAGAATATAGCGCAATAAATATCTGTACCAGCCAGAAAGAAAATTGTGTTAAATTTTATGAGGTGATCGACTCTTATGAACACTTAATTAACTCAAAATATTTTTTCATGCAATCATGGCTCTTTGGTTACAAAAACAGTCACAGAGAAACTTCAAAGGCTTATTTTCAGTTTTTCAATTTTGAAACTTTTAAGTTATGAAATACACACATAATATATTCCATCCCTGCTCACAGCATTTAATGTTCAGCTGATCTTTCTAGTGAAAGCATATTTTCTCTTTAATTGTGCATCAATAACTGTGGTATCTTCTTATATTTTAATAGGAACATAAAATAGGCTTTGTCAATCCATTATTAGTCCCCTTAGACAAGCTATGGTTCCTTACCTCCAACAATCACCATGGATCCATTCCCAAAAATCAGGTATCTGCTGTATTTATAGGCACAGTAATAAATGCCAGAGTCACTTTTTTGGATGTTTCTGATTTCCAATGTCGAGCTGTGTCTCTCATGTTTGCAAGCAAATTTACTTACATTTCCATCATCCAAACACCTTTTAATATATGTGGGTCTCTCACCTTCTTTTCTCAAATACCAAAACATGTTGCTTCCTACTTCCAAGTCTTCGTTGGAAGAACAGTCAATCTTTGCAGTGTCACCAACTTCGACAAACTGGATCTGCTGAGTTTGATACAGAAATAACTCCACTCCTAGCACTGGAGAAATAAAACATTTTATAGTTGGTATCTAGAGAGTCTCCCGGTGCCTCAGAAGGACTAGACAATAATACAATAGTGTTCATCTGGAAAGATTTATGTTTTGCAATCTAAAAGTTAAAAAATCTGCAATAAACTGCTAGAAGTGAATGGAAATTAATTAAAATTCAGCACAAGTTTCCAAACACCTGATATATATTCAACACTGACATCCTATGGAAGAGGCTGTTTTCTCAATTCCAAAATTTAATGTAAGTGTTTTACCTAAGGAAGATAAAATCAGACACTCGGCAAAAATCATCTTTGTGTAAAGAGGAAAAGAAAATCCTGGCACACTAGTCCAAAGGCTGATGCTCAGTGCTCTGCTGCAGTGTCTGTGTACAGTGTCTTGGTCATTTCCAGTGAGGAACGCCTCCAAGGAGGTTGTGCTGTGGTGATAGATACTAGATGGGTGGGTTAAAGACTCCACAGAGGGTACAGCCTTTCTTGTAGAATTTCTCTGCACTGCAGTATCTCAGGGATGTACTATAATAATATAGACTAAGTTTAAACATCCAGAACATGGTCCTGTGTCTCTAAGGATAAACTGTAGAAACAAACCAAATGATATTCAAAGGAAAATGCTCCTTAGCCATTTAGGCCTTTAACAGTCCCAGTCCAAGTCTCTTCTCTGCCTTCCAACTGTGGTTCATTATTGTACCATATTTCTGGACGGTGTACAGCTGACCTGTAACAATCATTTGGAGTCTTGATTTGGAGCATTATAATAGCACTTTAAATCATCAGACTGCAACCTCTGGTATGTTTAAAAAATAAGACAATGAAGGATACGAATATAAAAGCACCCAAGTCCCATTTTCAAAAGAGACATAGGGCTAGATTTTCCTAGGTATTTAGGTGCCTACAGATGCAGAGAGATGCCTAGAGGGATTTTCAAACATGGCTCAGCTGGTTATGTAACTCAGTGGTTTTCAATCACTGTGTCGGGACACATTACTGTGTTCATACACAGCGGTAAGTGTGTTGCTGCGGGCTGTGAGATGGCTGGATTTGGCCAGGGGTAGCAGACTGCTGTGTTCCGTAGGGTTGCAACACATCGCCAAATGTCTGGCAACTCTCAAAAGGTTGAGGACCTCTGCTGAACTCACTTCTACTGAAGTCAATGCAAGTTAAGCACCTCCCGTTGGGTCTAAGAATGAAGGGGCTGAAAATGAGCTGGACAGGTTGGGATAGAAAGCTGTGTCTGGCTGAACAAAGCAGGGAGAGAGAGGAAAGAGCACCTCTCAATCACCTTTTTAAAACAACCAACAATAGAGGGCAACATGGGCTAGCAAATAGAGCAATTGGCTCAGGAAAGGACAGATTCCCTAGATGTCTTGACCACGGCTCCTTTGACAGGCACTGACTGGCTGCATTTCCCCTGGCAAAGTGGGGATCGATCTGTAACTAACCCTTCCCAGGAAGCTCTCCAATTCTGGGGACCATCTACCTTCTTCCTTTCCCTCCCACCAGTATTGGGAAGCTACCCCCTGTAAGCCCCAAGTCCTGGCTGAGGTAATGTTTGATGGAAGCAGGAATTTAGTCTAATGAAGGACGGCTGGACTGGCCAGGATTTTGCAGGATTTCTAGCCTACGGGCATTACTCACAATTACATAACTGTCCCTTGCATCAGTGTAAAGAGGCCTTCAGGGGAGCACAAGTTACACTCACACCTACCTCTAGGTTCCTGCAAGCGCCTGTTATAATCCTCCCAGTAACACTGACAACAGTACACTGCCCTGTTTATTGATCCCAGGATCCCATGGACAATGCTTTGCTGGGTACAGGGCAGTGAGAAACTGAATACTGGTGCTGAGCCAAAAAGCAGCTGAGCACCCACCACTTCCCTTGACTTTGCTGAGTGCTGTGGTTGTACAGTAGATACCTCAGCACAGTACCGGATCGGGCCCTTCTGCTGTATAAAGTAATCTCTACGTCCACTGGGGGTGGAGTGGAGGGACTGTGTGACAACCCCACAGCAACACTTGTAGTGGTTTCAGGCAGGAAATCAAAAGGAGTAACTAAGGTAGCCGGTCGCAGCTGCAGGAGCCATTTTACACTTATGTAATTACACGGCTGGGCAGAAAATGGATTTCTCCTCACACAAATATTCTTAAGATACTGAAAATTTTTCCCATCTTGAATTGGGATGAAAAGTCAAAAACTTAAATAATTTTTTGAACGAAAAATAATTTTTGGTTTGGGTCAACAGAAACTTTTTGTTTTCACTCTTTTGAAACTTTCCCTTTGAATTATGAGCATATTAATTTTTTTAGAAAATATTTCAACTATTATTAGCTTAGATTTCTAAGCAAGAAATCATTTCAAACCAAGTAAAGCCAGGACCAAGTAAAGCCAGACTCCGTTTGACAAGTGTTTGTCCACCGTGTTGTTAAACTCCTCAAGCGATGGGGATTCCCCAACCTCCCTTGGAAGCCTGCTCCCTACTCCGTTAATAGTGAGAAGGATTTTCCTAATATCTAACCACATCTCCCCTCCTGCAGATTAAGCCCATGAATTCTTGTCCTGACTATAGATTCCAGAGGGGCAGCCATGTTAGTCTATTTCAGCAGAACATACAAGGAGTTCCATAGCACTTTTAAAGACTAAAAAATTTATTTATTGCATGAGATTTTGTCGGTATAATCCCACTTCATCATATGCATGAAATGGATACTGCAGTATGTAGGTGAAGATATGCAAGCAGAGAAGGGTAAGTCACAAGGTCAGTTAAGACTTTTTCAGCAAACCAAGCAAGTTGTTTTGATTCAAACAGTGTGGAACAATAGATGAGAAGGTGAGAATGTGGACGGTCGCAGTCTTAAAACTACAGTACCCAGCTGTGAAATGCCAAAATGATTGGCAGTGTCAGATGGATACCCAGAAGTCAACTACTACAGGATAAGCTTAACAAGGACAACAACTGAATGTCACTGGCCATCATCTACAGCCCTCAAGTCAAACATCTCCAGTACATCATCAAGGATCTACAACTTAATCTGCAAGATGATCCCTCACTCTCCCAAGTGTTGGGAGGTAGGCCACTCCTCGCTTACAGGTACCCTTAAATTTTAAGCAAATACTCACCAGCAGCTACACACCATACAACAGAAACATTAACCCAGGTACCTATCCCTGCAACAATCCTGTTGCCAACTCTGTCCGCATATCTATTCAAGTGACACCATCATAGGACCTAATCAAATCAGCCCCTCTATCAGGGGCTCAGTCACCTGCACATCTACCAATGTGATATGTGCCAACATTGTCACTCTACTTTATACATTGGCCAAACTGGACAGTCTCTGTAGAAAAGAATAAATGGACAAAAATCAGACAAGAAGAATGGTAACATTCAAAAACCAATAGGGGAGCACTTCAACCTTTCTGCACACTCTGTAAAAGACATGACAGTTACAGTGTTTCAGGGGAAAAAAAAAAAAACTTCTCAAAGCAAGAGCCAATGTGAAACTGCACAACTGGAATTTATAAGCAAATGAACACCCTCAGACTAGGTTTGAATAGGGACTTGGAACGGCTAATTCATTACCAAAGGTAATTTATATTCTCACCTGCTCATCTCTTGTTCCACACTGTTTGAATCAAAACAACTTGCTTAGTTTGTTGAAACTTTTTTGAACTGACCTTGTGACTTACCTTCTCTGCTTCACCTACATACTGCAGTTCCCATTTCATGCATCGGATGGAGTGAGATTATGCCCATGAAATCTGATGACATACATAAATTGCTTAGGTTATGTCTACACAGACGGTGGCAAATTCACTGCCGTTACTGAGCTCTTCCCAGTTCGATTGAGCGATCTGTCCAGACGTTCTCAACTGATCTCCAGCTCGATGCTATAACTCCAGCCCCGTAACTGGAATAGCACTAAATTCCAGACGACTTAGCACAGCGTGAACAGGGCGGTGAGTGGGTGTTAATAAGGCGACGGGAGATACGCAAGGTACGTAGACGTACCCGTAAACTTTAAAAGTGCCACAGGATCCCTTGTTTGTGGTTCTGAGTAGAGTGGACACAGAGAACACGGATCACAGTCCTCTAAAAACAGCCCTTGCCATATTCAAAGATGTGTGTGCAACAACTAATCCAGGGGCTGGCAACCCCCAGCACGCGTGCCAAAGATGGCACACACACCCATTCTGAGCAGGACACAGGGCTCCTGGCCCTGCTGTGCTGCTCAGAGCCATAGCTCCTCCCACCTGCCTCCCAGCGGGACCTGGGGCTGTAAGAGCCGATGTGTGTGCAGTGGCTCCTCTCCCCTGCTGGCCTGTCCCTGGCATCTGCCGAGGATTGGGGAGGTGGGGCTGGCACGAGAGCCGACAAAAGTTGCGGACTCCTGAATTAATCTATAACACATTTTCTGTATCATTCTTCAGAAAAACACAGATACTAACTGGAATAGAAAAGGCTGGATTCTGCTTTGAGAGATACTGGTGTAAATGCAAAATAAATCCACTGAGTGCAACACAGCTGCTCCAGATTTACACTGTTTAAATGAGCAGAATCTGGCTCAAAGGAGCTAAGAGATCACCTTGCTTATCACACGAGTAGCTAGGCTGGGTGCATTGAACAGGCAAAAAAGGCAACACAGACATGAGGAGTGAGTTTCTGTCTCTCTTTAATGAGTGAGTTAGAATGAGAGCTTGAAAATCAACAAGTTGTGATGGAACCAGGCCATTGTGGAACCTGCAGGCACTCGTAGAGCTCCAGCCACTGATAACGAGTGTTACTGTTGGATGATGCAGAGGGGCTGGCACATGGGGCCCTTGGATCTCTCTGTTGGGAGAAAGCAGCAACCTGAAGAGGAAGCACTGGGGTATCAGGTCCAGTATTGGTCCGGGGAGAGATTCTCCTCCCTCACAGCTGCTCCTGCATCCAGGCTTCCCCTTCTGAATCCCATTGCACCTCCATGTAATATTACTGCAAAGGGAACATGTGCCTGCTGAGGATATGGGGCTGCATATCTCCTCTGCAGGCTTCTGTCATCTGTCATCAATCCCTGTGCAAGAAAGTGGCAGCCATTCAGCTAAATATAAAGTCATCTATAACATGATGCCCTTATGTTCCACATTAGAGGTTCACACCTGATGTTGCTAGACTGGTTGGGGATTTTCTGACCGTTATATTTTAAGTAGAGCAGCGGAGAAAATAAAAAGAAGGGAGACTGAGACAGTAAGAGCCTTTTTCCAGCTGGCTTCTTCCCATCAGCAGAGAACCAGCCATCAGTTCCCAGATGTGGATTCCCCGGCACTAGATAGTTCATTGTTTCACATTTTTCCCTCTTGCTGATCGCTGCATCTTGTGCCTTTTGCCATTCCGGGAATTGAAATCCAGATGAGCATATAAGATTCCATCCTGTTTGGTGACATTTAATGAAATTATCCACCTTGTAAAATGAAGTGATACAAGCTGACACAGAACGGAACATCTAAGTGAGTTTAGCTGGATGAAAAATTCCCTCTCATCTCTTATCCTTCTACTTGTCCTATAAATTCGGTGTTTTCCTATAGTGAAAAACCATTCCCGGACACCAACTTTAAGAAGTCACCTGGTCAAAATATTTTGCTAGATCTAAAAATGTCTAACTAGGATGCATGAGGACACATCTACTCCCTACTGCAGACAGGGAGCATTGGGTCAAGTTCATAGCACCTGTCACTGGAAAACTCTTTACATCTCTTACGCATATAATTTCATATAGCTATTTATCTTTTAAGTTCCAAAAAAGTTCCAGGCTGAATTAAAAAAACCTGTAAAAAATGCAGTCAGAAATGAACAAAAATTAAGCTTCTGATCATCCTGGCTCAGTAAGTCTTATTATCCAGTTTTCATGTGTCGGGAAAGTGAGTCACAGAGCACATACTTCATCTGCCCACCATCCCACAGTAAATTAGTCCAAAGCTAGCAATACAACTCTGTGCTCCCCTTCTGCTCCTCAAACAGCTTGACCGCACCGACACCTTCTCCCTGTAGATCAATCAGTTCAAGTGACCAATACATGAAGTTGGTGGATGAATGAGAAATGCCTGAGACAGACACATTGATTCAGACAGAGATAGCTTGTGAAGGGCCCTACCTGGTGCTCCTGTGGAGCTGGAGGTGCTGAGATCCTGGCCTGGAATCCTGGAAGAAACAAAGACAACAGTCAAAGTTCCTCCTCCCCTGTCAATCCTCCAGGTATGGTTTATTGACTCATGGTGCACCTGAGTTGCACGTGCTCAGGGCACCACCATGCATGGCTAATGGAGAGAAGCTCATCAGAAAAGCTGTTGCTCATGGACCATGAGCAGTAGAAGTCTTTCTACGTTGCTCCCTCTGTCACTGAGAACAAAGCCCTTCTCCCGACACAGGACAGTCACGATTCAGAAAAGAAATGTTCTGAGAGCAGTCCTGGCCATTGTGACATTAGAGGTGTGTTGATGTGTGGGGTGGCACTGTTACAGT
>ML685906.1:0-10954 GCA_007922175.1 Pelusios castaneus
GGCCACAGGTCTTCTCTACAAGCAGCTTAAGTCGACTTAAGGAAAATTGAAGTCGACTTTATTAAACCTTGTTTTAAGTCAACTTTGCTGACTAAGTCGACTTTATTAAGTCGACTTAGCCAGTGTGGACACAGAGTAGCCCTAAGTCGACTCTGAGTCAACTTAAAAGGCTTCAGGGCTCCCCCACTGCCCTCCCTGCAGGGCGGCTGGCACAGGCAGAGCCTGGCATGCCCCCCCACAGGGCAGGATAGAGCCCTGCCCACCCTGTTCCTATGCCCTTCCAGTGTCACTGTCTGGTTCAGCCCCCATTTTACCCAGGTACAATGGGGCAAATGCTGAGCCCCCTGGCACTTGACAACGGGTGCCTCCCCTGCCACCGTGGGCCTATCCCAGGTCCACCTAGCCCCTACAAGTCAACTTAGGTACCCAGTGTGCACGCTCTAAGATGATTTGGCAGGGTCCCCTTTAAGTCAACTTAATTTTTGAGTGTGGACAGGCTAAGTCGACCTAACAAAGTCAGTTTAAAGTCGACTGTGTTAAGTCAATTTAGCTAAATCAATTTAAAATAACAAGTGTAGACATAGCCAAAGAGATTTGGGCTCTACAAAATTAGTAGTTAGTGTAAGTCTCAAGATAGATTAACAGAACTAAATTAACACAAGGCTCCTCAGGTGAGACCTAGAGAACATGAGTAGCAAAGATAGTTAGAGATGATCTAATTGTGGTTGGAAATAAGTGATGAAATAGGCAGAGGTAAGGTCCAAAAATTACAGGAGATTATGCTGTAGTCAGAACAACACAGGACTCAGTGGCTATATCTACACTTGTAATTTTAAGTCAATTTTAACTAAGTCGACTTAGTTAAATTGACTTAGTGTGTCCACACTTAAAATTAAAGTCGACTTAAAGGGGAACTTACAAAGTCGACCTAGAGTGTCCACACTGGACGCCTAGGTCGACTTCTAGGGGCTAGCGGGACCTTGGGCAGGTCCACGGTGGCAGGGGGGGCACCCCTTGTGTGCAATGGGGCAAAGGGGGACAGGGACCCTGGCAGGGCATGTGGGCAGGGTGTGACACTGTCTGAATTTAGGGAAGCATTTATGATATTATTCTCTATTCATGTATCATAAAAACTATAATCCATAGGAAGGATGTCATGTTTGGTATCAGTAGAAAGGTAGTAATTTGCTGGGAATGATTATATAGTTTCTGTAGAGGAATTGTATTTGTATTAGAAGTTAGGAATTTGGTGTTATATCTATACTTTAACTTGTGTGATTTTGTGGAAACGCCCCAGACAGGTGGCTGTCTAAAACCATTGTGTCCTTAATGTTAAGGAATCTGCCAGGTACAATGGGCCCAGGGAGTAACCTGATGAGCCATTAAGGACATAAGGAATACAACCATTGGCTATGTCTACACTTGTTAATTTAAGTCGACCTTAACTAAGTCGACTTAACTAAGTCGACTTTAAGTAGACTTAGTTAAGTCGACTTAGTGTGTCTACACTTAAAATTAAAGTCGACTTAAAGGGGAACTTACAAAGTCGACCTAGAGCATCCACACTGGACGCCTAGGGCTTATGGGGATCTAGGGGAGGTCCACGGGGGTAGAGGGGCACTGCTTGCCCAGTGCCAGGGGGCTCAGCCTTTGCCCCATTGTACATATGTACAATGGGGCAAAGGTGGTCAGGGACCCTGATAGGGCATAGGGGCAGGGTGGGCAGGGCTCTGCCCTGCCCTGTGGGGAGGCAGGCCAGGCTCCCTCTGTGCCCCCACCCCGGCAGGGAGGGCATTGGTGTAGCCCTGGAGTAGCCCTAAGTCGAGTTAGTGCTACTGCACATCTACATTGGCTTAAGTCAACTCTAGGCAGTCGACTTAAGCCTTAGGTCAAATCCAAAAGGAGGTGTTATAAAGTCGACTTAATTTTAATTAAGTTGACTTTATTTTCCTTAAGTCGACTTAAGCAAGCTGCTTAAGTCGACTTAAGGAAACTGTACTGTAGACGCAGGATAAATTAAGTCGATTTAAGCAAGCTTAAATTGACTTAATTTACAAGTGTAGACGCAGCCATTGTGTCCTTAATAGCTCATCAGGTTACTCCCTGGGCCCATTGCACCTGGCAGATTCCTTAACATTAAAGACACAATGGTTTTAGACAGCCGCCTGTCTGGGGCATCTCCACAAAATCACACAAGTTAAAGTATAGATATAACTCCAAATTCCTAACTTCTAATCAAAATACAATTCCTATACATAAACTATATAATCATTCCTAGCAAATTACTACCTTTCTATTGATACCAAACATGACATAGTTCCTATGGATTATAGCATTTATGATACATGAATAGAAAATAATATCATAAATGCTTCCCTAAATCCAGACAGCATCACACAGGGCTCTGCCCTGCCTTTGGGGGGCATGCCAGGCTCCCCCTGTGTCCCCCCACCTCCGGCAGGGAGGGCATTGGTGTAGTCTCAGGATAGCCCTAAGTCGACTTTATTTTCCTTAAGTCGACTTAAGCAAGCTGTTTAAGTCGACTTAAGGAAACTGTAGTGTAGACGCAGGGTAAATGAAGTCGATTTAAGCAAGCTTAAGTCGACTTAATTTACAAGTATAGACGCAGCCAGTGTGAGGAGAAGTAAGCCCAAAGAGCAAGGCACAGTAACACACCCAAGGAGCCAGGAGTCAAAATGTCTAAACAGTTTCAGGAATTAGTCATGGGAGTGATAATGGGCAGGATTTTGGTAGCCATTTTATTTAAGGATATTTGGAGGATGAGGGGAAGAGGGATTACTGATTATTCAGAGTTCTAATGCCTGGATTGCTGTTTCTCACTTTGATTTCTTGTATTCTTAAACATGAGTCAGGGGCACCTCTTGTTAATGTTGTTTTCTAAATCTAAGAAAAGAATCACTAAATATAGCACCTATCATGATAGCATATGCAAGAATGTGTGTTTTTGGGTTTTTTTAAATTGTATTCAGAAACCAGGCAGAAGGGGCCTGGGTAGGGTTTTAAGTAGATGCTCTACAGTGAAGCAGAAAGAGAGTGAATAGTTTTATCAATAATATCGTTTTCTATATATTCTAATAGAGTTTCTTGTTCAGTGTTAAAATAAAACAACTCATGGTTATTTGTGCAATATGGCTATCTTTAACCTAGGAGCCAGTGGCATAGCAATGGGCAGGGAGGAACAAGCCCCTGGACGCTGGGCTGCAGGGAGCACCGGGCTGGGGGGTGGGGAGGCTGCAAGACGTGGGGTCGGGTGGAGCACCTGGGAGAGCACAAATGTGGACTTGGCTCTTGCGCACCAGCTGGCACTGGACTCCCTCATTATGCCACTGCTAGGAGCTAGTCTCAGACTGAAACTATTAAATCCTATTAGACTCTCCTAGAAGGTTCTGATAGTTTTGAGGGAGCAATAGGGCTTAAACTGGTCAAAAAATTAATAACACACACATGAAAAAACCGCAAATATTTTACTTGATGATTGATGGAAAAACAATTGCTGTGTACCATGCAAACATTGCTGCATACCATTTGATCATCTGTAACAGCAGGTCAGAAATGAAAAAATTTAATATGTTATTAATTTGCTTGTGGAAAAACACAAAAAATCCTCATATAATCTTTTTCACAATGAATAATTCAGAAATCTCTGCTTCATACATAAACAAGCTGAAAAAGCTATTTTAAATGTGCTGTTGGCAAATGTCAAATTTATTTTGTGTTAGAATAATTTTAGTTTAGTGAATTCTGGTTATACATTAAAATAGATTTTGTAATAAATCTTCTGGGATTATAATTTGTGTTTTGAAATCTCTTCGTGAAGGGAAGACAAGAGTTTAAAGATACTATGTTTAATACCATGAGTGAAATTAATAATTTTTTCACATTTTATGGCTCCTTCCTGATGTGACTGACAATCGTCCTACTGCAGTAGGTCAATCTCTGCTATAGAAATACTTCAGATAATCTTCAGTGGCATTTCCTAAACCATTCATAACAATGCCTAAATCGAGATTTGGAAGGATTGGACAAGGTTTAGACAACAATATACTATTTCTCTTCCAAAAGCATCTGGCAGAAAGAAATTGATATAAAATGAATTAACTCATTAGACTAGTAGTTCACATTAGGAAATTCAAAACAGATTGCCTGGAATGGGTCAGGTCTAGCATGGGGTTAATCTCAGTTCTTTGTTTAGGTGTGTAAATGTTGTAATCTATTGCTCCAAACATAGAAACAATGTAATGAGCACAATGTACTGGGTGTTCATGTTCAGGTGACCTTATACTTTACTATCTATGTGGGTAAATACTATGTGCAGCTCTCTCTCTCTCTCTCTCTCTCTCTCTCTCTCTTTTTCTCTAGATTTGGCATGATTGATATACATGAAGGCTGCTGTAATTGGTTTCATTAAGAGACTGCTTGGTGGAGGACGATATGGTAAATATATTCTGTTTAGGAAGCTGTACTACTATCTATTCCAGAAACTTTGCGATAACTTTAGTGAATCAAGGGTTCTTCTTATGACTGATTTAGAATCAACAGGGGATTTCTTAAAAATTGGGCTTCTATACTCACCATCTGTCAACTTCTGGATGTTAAACTAAGCTCCTTAGTCTACTTGCAAATTTGATCTCTGCTTCTCCAAAAATTACAGCATAGGTATCCTTATAAAGTTGTGACTTTTTAAAAAAACTCAGCATGCTAGAATCTATTACAGTGCCTCCCAATGTAATACAAATATTTTTCAGTCATCAACATACCCCATTATTTATTAAGGCATTACTTTAATACCCATATGTTCTCCAGAGGCTAATCAGCCATACTAAAGGGGGTTGGAATCATTTTGACAGATGCATCTTCCTCTAAAGCAAGTGTATCACAAAATGTACTCTCTTAATTTTGAGAAGTGACAGGTGTTAGCCAAACTACTTCAGGGAATTTCCTAGTCTATGATATAGGCACTGTAGTATTGTTTTGTAAAAATAGTGAATTCTTAGTAATATGAAACATCACTACAGCCCTGTGCCTCAGATTTGATGACAAGTGCCTTTGTGTGCAAATAGAGGCCCAGGTTGTACCTTTGGAGACTTGCCCAAATTGAGTCTGTTTCATCTATTCCACTCTATGTCTGTCCAGTGTGACAGAGTGTGTGCTGGTTCATTGCCATCTCTTTGATGGCAAGTGTCCCTAGGATGGCAGGAGTTCTTGTATGTTAAGAGTTCATGTGTTGCTGTATCCCTCTTCCTTACATTCGAAGGAGTGAGGAAGGCTCTTTGCATTCTCTCCTTACCACCACATGTGTATTTAGCCAATGTCCAGATACAATTCATCCCAAATCATGCTGCTTTCCAAGGATTACAGTGGAGGGGTTATATACATTATGCATTTCTCTGTTGATGCTATGTTCTAAAAGTTATGGCATATAAAGTGGAGTTCATTTAAAAATCATTTTGGGCAATCTCTTTGTGATCATAACATAATATGATTAATACAAATGGTGAGCAGTAAAATCAAATTTCATGAAATGTGGGGGGCAGGGGGAGTTGTCATGTATCTAAAAAGGGTGTGCAATATCGATAGTGTTCTTCTTCCATGTATGGTATATTAAAAACGCTGAAAACCTTTTTCTTGCATTTGAATGGCTTTCCCTTCAGAAATCATTTTTCTTACCTACTTCTTTACGGTATGATACGGACCAATGTGTTTTTGGGGAGACATACATCACTGAGCTCTCTAAACTAAATGTTTGCATTTGTGTTTCAAGAAGGCACTGTGTATACTCTAATTCTTTCGCAATAGGGGCATCATTTCAGCTTGAGGCAACCTTCTTGCAAACTGCCAGACCTGTGCTCCTTATAAACTGAGAACCAGGATCAGACACCATAATTTTTTTAAAAGATTGTTGACTTAAAGCAGCACCCTGGGATCAAATTCAATCCCATATAACCCCTCGAAAGACACCGAAGGCTAGATTTGCCATTTGGATCTCAGATGGATCACCTGATGGATGTCACCATAGAACTCCCTGGTGATTATTGAGCATTAGCTGCTGAAGAATGCATATTTGCAGCTGAGTCCAGCATTCATCCATGTTCCAAATTCCCCCCACCAGAGCTGCCTCTTTCTGTTGTTTTCTGCTTTTGCCAACTTTAGGCCAAATTTTCAAACTGGGAAGCAGACGATGACTATCAGTGAATGCACATTATAAGTATGCATCTGCATTTGCTTGTGCAAATATTCATTTAAGTCAATTAATATCCTACATGGGAGTGTATATGTGAGCCCATGTTGAAATAGTGATGTTTTAATTCACTTCCCTCTTTGAGGCCTTTTCAGCAAGCTCTTTGAGGCAGAAACCATTTTTTTGTTCTTTGTTTGTATAGCACCTAGTTCAGTGGGGTCCTGGTCCATGATTTGGGCCTCCTGTCTACTACAATAAATAATAATAATTAATTAATTAATAATTAATACAAAAGACATGGGATCACAAAGAACTCTACAGCAAGTTCCTCAATTAACTGTGGCGGCTACTGTCAGCCATTCCACATGTTCCTTATGGTTTGTATGTTAGTCTTTGACCTTATACACGGTGTATGATCTTTATACACTGTGATAAATTTTGGCCCACCCCTATTCAGAGATCATGAGTTTCATGGCCTCTTAGACACAGTCAATGAGCACCATTAAAAACTACTGAGGAGTCCTCAGTAAAAGGCACTGTAAAAGACTAAAAAAATTATTTGAGCATAAGCCTTCGTGGGCTATATTTAAGGTGCCTCCTTTGTTTTGCCGTTACAGACTTAATATGGCTACTCCTCTGGAAATTAAAAACTATACATTTACTATTTGTAATAGTTGAATTTACCACAATATCTGGAGTATTCTCCATTCTAACTATAAGGAATACCTCAAACGGCAAGTGTGAGCATCTGTTTTAATGAGTGTAAATGAAGCCAGATTTCTGACATCCACCTGTTGTGGGCCAAAATATGGAAATTAGATATTTTTCTTATGCTAATAAGATTCACAGAAGGAGTTCTTTCATCTCATCTTCCTCTATATAAATAATAATCTTAATCTTGAAATCATTAAGAGAGAATGTAAGAATTTTAAGTATTAATCATAATTTTCCCAGAGATCTATACGCTACTCAGAATTTTCAGCTATGTCTCTGATTTGTACTTCAAAAGTTTTTGTTCATCTTAGGTTTGGCCCCAAGACTACTGCTCTTCTGTACAATTCTCATTAGGGTACTAAGAGTTTGCAGGCATTAGAGTTACAGGTTCAGGCCTCTTATTTGAATCAGTAGTACCTTTCCTTAAAAAACACAAAACCCCAAAACAACCAGCCAACCAACAATAAAAATTCCTGGAATATGGCAACCGCAAAGAAATAACAGATTTTAAAGCAACTGCATCAATTATTTTTTTGTGGAGTAGGAAGGGGTCAGAAATCATTTCACTATACAGGATTTTCAACCCTTTCAAGGGTGTTGTTTTCTTGTTGTTTTTCTTCCAACTTGGTGTGATTTTTATCATTTTTGTAACATTGTCCTTAAATATTACAGTACTTGAACCAAATCCAGTTGACCATAGTCAAGCATGTAGCCAAATACATTTCAACCAAATTGCTCCTGTGGATCACTGGGGCGGGGGGGGGGCATGGAGTGGGCCAGCCCACCACACTCCCCTCCACCATGTGGGGGCGGGGGCTCCGCCTAGGCCGATTGGCCCTGGGCCCCACTCCCCCCCAAGGGACGGCCCTGCTTATTATAAAATATTTATTACATAATCTGATCTATAGGTATTCAAAATGTGTAAGGTACACAGAATGAAGGCTCATTTTCTGCTTTCTCATCTTTATCATAGGCTGGTCCACAAGAAAGGTGTTACTGGCAACAAAATATAAAATGCCTTGTCTTCTGTGAGGAGCTGAGGTGACTTTTGGTCATTGTAAAATGACAATTAATAATATGCCAGTTTAAATATGTGGTGATTTAAGGTAAAATACAAATGGCACAGCCTGTTTTTATAGTAAGCTGTAGGAGGAACACTTCATCTATCAACTGTAAAGGAAGGAAAACGTTTTAAACACTTTGTGAGGGATAATGCGACCTGACACATATACGCTCAGTGACATTTTGAGATCAAATAGTTTAAGCAACAAGTACATGTACTTTATGGTCATACATCTCAGGCAAAAGTGACAAGTTTTGCCTGATCTCTAAACAAACTGGCCAACCCGACATGTGCTGGAGATTTACTCAGTTCCTGGTTCCAGAAATTTGTATCTGGGGATTTAAAATATAGCCAAGGGCTGTGTGTACTTGTAGATCTGACCCCATATCAGCTGCCTGCTCTGTGATTGATTTCCTAATGCCATAATTAAAACTGCTTTATAAGGTTCTTTTTTTTCCCCAATGAATCCCTGCTTACACAGTTTCTGGGTAAGCAAATTATTTGCTAAGAAAAAATTAAATATTTCTACTTTTGAAATACATGTCCAGAAAGACCATTCTGAGATGATGTTTAACCGAGAGAGATCTCAAAGAACAAGAAGAGAAATGTAAGCTATTCAGCAATTACTAACTAAAAAGGAAACAGTGAGAAAGTCAAAGTAAATAGGGGGATTTTTAAATGCTCAAAACTGTCAAGAAATGCACTTAAATTTCAGGCACAGCCTACAGTAACAGGGTGCTGAATCCGAGGTCATAAGGAGTCAGCAGAAGAACAAAGTGAGGATTGTGCCCTGAAAATAAAGATGAGATGCATAAGGAGGGAATTTTCAAAAAGTGTTCATTGAAAGGAAGTCATGTGTGAAAGTACAGAAGCCTGTGGAAGGGCCTCAATACCACAAAATGACCTTACCAATTTTCCTGTGAAGAAAAAAAGAGTGATGTCACCTGAAAAAATCCCTGAAAGGCTATATTAGAAGTTCCTGCCCTTCAGAAGGCATTAGTTCATGAAAAGTATAATGTATTAATTCAGTCTGCCCCTCACTACTCTTATAAAACATCTTTTCTTCTAAAAAGGAAATTAGAATTTTCAAACAATATTAATAGTTGGTGTGTGAATACATGACCAAATACTGTTGCCTATCTGGATGTTTTAAACTCAGCCAGTCTTTGATTCACAAATGGGACTTAAACATATGTTCAAAGTAAAACATTTGCTAAAGTGCTTTGATGAATTGGGGCCACAATGAACAATGATCATGCTACTGGATCAATATACATTATATAAAATCAGATATATCTATAGTTCCATACATATATAGTAACACTATATATGACAGCAATAAATGCATTATGATAAAGCTTTATTCCAGGATCAGTATTTCCTGCTTGGAGAATAGATGGTTTTACTTTATTTCAACATCTAATAGCCACAGGAGTTCATTATTCTGTGAAAACATTCCCTTCCAGTTACATTATCTCTTATATATTTTATGAACATTTTCTTTTTTATCTTTGTGCAGGAAATCAAATAAATAAATGACAGTCATTAGGTGTAAAGTAGGCAAAAATGTATATCTTTTCTTGTGTGCTTTGGATCTTACTCTGAAGTTGTCATTTAAACTCTGTATAAATTTTATTTTGCTGGCACTATAATGATATCAACAATTATGTACATTCATATTGTATCGTAAAATACTAGATCAGGCCAGTGCTCATTCTGCATATTATTGGTCTTTGATGACAGGATACAGAAAATATGTCTTTTGGAAATCCTTATCTCTGAGATTTGGCCTTCCTAATGCTTGTATGACATTCCAGCATATTCTCTCTGACTGTAACTCCACATTTCAGCTACTTTAGAATCAGATGCTATTTTTAACTTACTTGAAAAAAGATGGCAGAAGATTGGTTTACGGGCTAAATGTTTTGTAACACCCTCCATCACTGATTTCATCTGAGAATCTCTTTCAGCTCTTGGCCTTTATTCTTTAAAATGCTGTTTATATCCTAAAAGTCATTCTGTAAAAGTGGTGCTGTGTGGATCCATGTTTACTGTGATTCAACAATTTCTCCATCAGGTATACTTAGTTAGCAAGTATAAGGATGGAACTATTGGCGAAAAGTACTACTTATCATTAATAAGTTGAGCAAAATCTGCTCTTCATCTTGGGATCTGAAAATCAACCTGAGTTATCTTCTTCTTGTGTATAATCAGATGAAGGTTATCTTGGGCAAGTCATGTTCTTATTTAAAAGTGTGATGCTGCTGTCTTTATATGATACTTATGCAAACTCATTGTTTTCAGTGTATTTGCACTGTATAACTCTGGCCCTAAAATTGATACTGGTAAAACGTAGGCTAATAATGCTCAAAGATGAATGCAGTTCATTTCTCATTAGCTGGTTTGACTCTCTGGGGCTAATGAGCAAAACATCTTTTATTTTATTGCTAATGGTAGCATATGTGAATACATGCCAGGAGCAAATTTTTTGGGAAAGAAAATGCCAGTTTTATATAGTCATTTTTTCAAAGCAAAACAATACTTTGAGGACCTGATCATTCTCACACAGAGGTCAGGTCATATAGGCCATTGTCACCCAGGGCCTACACTAGCATTGAAAAGTATGTCAACAGCAGGTTAAATCAGCACCAAAAAGACACTACTTCTCTCTAAGTAGATAACATTTGCAATTTGTTCCAAATACAGTACACCCACTGAATCTATACGAAACTATACACAATTCTTCTGTGCCTGACCCTAGATCCCTTTGTCCCGAAGAGTCACTGAACTCTTTTTATACTCCTGGTTTGGAACTGATATGATCTGATATCAAAGTGACAGAGAATAAAGAATTCTTTGATGTCTCTGCATTTCTAAACAGGATCCTCAACTTGGCTCCAGTATTGTACGTCCCTCTGGTGCTTTTTTTGTAGAAAAGAAAAGAAAAGAAAAGAAAAGAAAAGAAAAGAAAAGAAAAG
>ML685906.1:10964-24302 GCA_007922175.1 Pelusios castaneus
AGAAAAGAAAAGAAAAGAAAAGAAAAGAAAAGAAAAGAAAAGAAAAGAAAAGGTGCCAGTTCTCATATCTTGATAGTAAATTTGAAAAATGCCTTTCCCACCATTCGTTTTCCTGCACCATCCCTCTTCTTCAGCAGCATGCTCCTTTTCCCTGCTGACCCCACCCCCCAGCTGGGCAGCGGAGCCAGTAAAAAAGGTGCTGGTACTCCGTACCCCTGCATACCATCGCAAAAAAAGCACTGCCTCCCTCAGACTGAGAAAAGTGGAGCCAACAAAAAATACTGCCACAAAAGTTGGCCATATGTACTGAATACTGAAAGGGGGCAGTGGGCCCAGGACATCTAGAGGATGCACTGATCCAGTACATCTGAACAGCCATCACCAATGAGGTTCTTTTGAAGTCTCAACAGGCAGAAATACAGGTGGCAAACAGATTGTGGGAACATTTCCTGTCTTCCTGTGGTGGGAATCCAGTTGGGTGAAGGAATCCAGTCTGGTGCAGGGAGGTATAATTTGAATGTTGGGCCAAACCAGTCAAGTAACTTGACTAGAAGCAGGATTAGGTCCTGAACTTTGAATTGGAACAATTCAAACCAGATTATAAACTCTCTAGGACTTGGATCATATCTTACTCTTCATATGTAAAGTACCACATACACGTAAGGTGCAAGATAAGTAAAGAAACAACAATTAGTGTCCATATAGTACATTAGGGAAAACCAAAAATATTGTTACACTCAAGAAAAAAACATGGTATGGTCTGAAAAGGCATGTAAGAAGCCAACAAATTTCTGCTCAGTATTTCCTCAAAGGTTATTCATAGTGAGATCTAGAAAAAAATTATCAAGATTATATATGCAAAATTACTGTTTCCTTCTCTCTTAGTAGTTAATAACCATATCCCTTGAACCTGTGCTCCAGCTAATTGGAATGCCTTTGCAAGTACAGCATTCTAAATCAGTGGTTTTCAAACCTTTTTTCTCGGGACCCGGTTGAAAAATATAATTTATGCCCACGACCCAACAATTACATCTTTCAGCAATGCATTCCAGTCTTTTGGCAGTGGCAGCAGAAGGCGCTGTGACCTAGTACCTGAGGTCTGTGACCCAGTACTGGGTCCCAACTCATGGTTTGAAAACCACTGTCCTAAATGACCCTGTCACATTGCTGAAAATTTACCTCTTCAGGACCTATATTTTTTCAAGTGGGTAGTGATTTTGGGGATGTCAGTTCTTGAGTGCCAAGTTCAACACATCTTATAGGAGATTCTCAGCATCTTCTGAAATGAGAATTGGACCCCTTTGATGCAATGGGCATCCAAAAACTAAGGCATCCCAAGTCACTAATCACTTTGGCTATGTCTACACTTGTTAATTTAGGTCGACTTAGCTAAGTTGTTTGTTAAGTCGACTTAGCATTTCTACACTTAAATTTTAAGTCGACTTTGGGGGGACCCTACAAAGTCGACCTAGAGCGTCCACACTGGATGCCTAGGTTGACTTGTAGGGTCTAGGGGGACCTTGGACTGGTCCACGGTGACGGGGGGGCACCCCTTGCCAAGTGCCCGTGGGCTCAGCTTTTGCCCCATTGTACCTGGGTACAATGGGGCAAAGGGGGACAGGGACACTGGCAGGGCATGGGACAGGGTGGGCAGGGCCCTGCCCTGTGGGGGGCATGCCAGGCTCTCCCTGTGCCACCCCCCCGGCAGGAAGGGCAGTGGGGGAGTCCTGGAGAGCCCTAAGTCGACCTAGAGTCGACTTAGGGCTATTCCAGGTCTACACTGGCTTAAGGCAACTTTAGAAAGTCGACTTAAGCCAAAAGTTGACTTAAAACGAGGTTTTAAAAAGTCGATTTAATTTTCCTTAAGTCGACTTAAGCAGCTTGCTTAAGTCGACTTAAGGAAAGTGTAGTGTAGACGCAGTGTAAATTAAGTCGACTTAAGCAAGCTTAAGTCGACTTAATTTACAAGTGTAGATGCACCCTTTGAAAAATATAGGCCTATGTCATTAAACCTTGCTGTTCACCTATGTAGAGATCAATGTTGTCTTATTGCATATAATTAGGAGGGCATATATTTGTATTAAAAAATGTTGCAGGAACTCCTCAAATCCTTCCCCAAGCCAAATCTAATTAGTTCACACAAAACGTGGCTGTGAAACAGTAAAAGTAGCTACACACAAAGCATATCTAACACAAAACTTCAAAAGCAAGCGAATGAAAAGTTAAGCCATAATAGCATATACCCTCCCACAGTCGCCACGTTCCCAAAACTATCATGACATCATAGACCAAGCGTCACAATATGAACTCTTCCCTACCATATTCACCTCTTTATCAAACTACATCCTCGCTTCACCATCAATTATGGAGTTTTGGCAACTTTTCAAGAGCTAGTTTGCTAAAAGGGGTGATAGAAGGCTGGCATCCTATGAAGGAAGATTTTGGGGTACAGTAATCTAGCAAAGTTTGGACCCTTGAAGTGATGACTTCATGGTCTACGTATATAATTTTTCCTAATATTTACCTTTCCAGAAAATATATAATATCCAACTGTGAGTTCTGCATTTGAGCTTTACTGATATTCTAGATGGTTCATTTATCACTTCACTAAAGAAACAGGAATGTTTTCTCTGACACAGACTTTAAAAGACGCTAATGAAGCCATGTACAGTATGACTGTTATTCTTTTACAGTACATAACCACACTGACGGACATGACAATGTTATTATAAGGAGAAAAATAAAATGCCCAAAATAAGCGTACAAAAGTATACCATATGTCTGCTCTTTGCAAACTCGGGCAGGTTGGCAATTCTATTTATCGACAAAGTTAACGCTTAATTTTATTTCTACAAAAGAGCATTTGACAGCTTGCCTTACCTCTTAGTGGCTTTGCATGCCAGCCAGCATTCAGTGACTAACAAGCTGACAGTTCAGCGTAGTGGTGGCACCAGATGTCTCGTGTATTATCAAGAGACAACACAATCACAGTCCCACAAGCCGCAATGATTCAGTTCCAGTTGCCATCGTTTCTTTAACTAGCTTATATTAAGGACCACCACAACAGAGTAGCAAAATCTAGTTTACAGCAGCAGGGAAAGTAAATAGCCATTTTCTGGTGCTTGAAAGATTTGTGCAAGGCCTTTCTCTTTGATATACTCCCCACTCTCCCCCCTCCCCCCCCAGATGCACACTGAGAACATTTTAGCACTATGATTGAGTCTGGGGCAGCTTCTCTGCTAGTGTAAATTGTCCTAGTTCCTCTAAAGTCAGCTGAAGGCACCAGCTGAGAAATCTGCCCCTATTTCTCTCCATTTATACATATGCACCTATTCCATCACTCTAACTGACTTTGTCAGCTTTCAAATAAACAAATATATACCTTCTTACATTCCCTTCCCTTCCTTACCCATCTAACCACTAATGATTGGGGAAAAAACAAGTGACCAGCAACGCCTATCTTGCCTCCACCATTTACAACTCTCCAATTCCCCGCTCCTCAGTTCCTTAAAAGATGCCTTTGCAACCTATCCTGAAAGTCAAAGGACTTCAGCTCTTTTGAACAAGGAGAGGAGCAAGTTCCAAAACTTAGAAGCCCTCACAGAAAATCCAGCCAGCAGCTCCCTTTTTTGAATCAGAGGGGCTCAAGTTCAAGTACCTCTGCAGGCCAATGCTGTGGCGCAGACACAGAGAGAAAGGCTACTGGGGAAATACACATCAGTTTCTAAATCCCCTTGGCCAAAGGCCTGACATTCAGGCAACTAAACTGGACAGGATGGATGCACCCTTCACAAATAATATAGTACATATACATAAAATGCAAATACTTCCTGGTATTATGACAAGAAATGTGTTGATGTAAAGTCCTCTTACTCTTAGTCAATAAGTGCTATTTCTATGTCTTTCTCGCTCATTCAAGATGGAACCAAGGGATTTTAAAATCTGGATTTCCAATACATCACCACCCACCATTCTGTTCATTCTTGTGAAGAAAAGGCTAGGAAAAGAATTTAAATATCCTTAAATTTCCCAGGCTTATTTATCTCATCTGCCTCTCACTGCCCTTACTGTATTCTTTCCCAGTCTACCTTCTCCCTAAGAGAATCAAAGCTCCAATGATTGCTATAAGAATGCCACCTTACCTGTTGAGGAAGTTTAAGCCACCCAGAAGAAGCACTCTGTGTGATTTAGGTGATAAAACACACAAGTTGAAAATAGGGAATTCTGATCACTGACTAATCAAATGAATGATTGCAGCAAATCAGAAACACCAGAGAATCAACAAAGGAGAAAAAAAGGAGGGATGAGGGTGGGATTTTTTTAACCTGGTGGTGGTGGTTGTTGTTATTATATATAATGTATTGGTATATTTATTCATCTTACTATTTCTATAATCTTAGCTTAACATAAAAGGCCTGTTCCTGTGGGAAAAAATTCTTTTGATTCCAGTTAGTTTTGCTTGAGTAAAGAGTGCAGCAGCAAACCTTAGTACATTAAACCGGAGTTGCTCCATCTTCCATCTACTCCATGGCCCCCCTATATGCCAAAACAGGGAGACCTACAAAGAGGAGAACAATTACTTGATTGCAATAATTAGGTTGGGACATAAAGTATTGTGTGCAGGCTGTTTGCTTTTGTGGGGAGAGGTCAAATCTATCATGTTTTTGTCACCTCAACTGACCTACATTCCTAGTTCCTCACCCATAGAGTACCACAAAGAATTGCCAGATAGCTTTGTAGGGAGCACAGGGGCTGTCCTATGATTCTGAAACAAAAATTGTTCAAGATTCTTCTGTGACTCCTTTAAATATAAAGTTTGATAATCCTATAATCTTGCCAATAAATTTCTACTGTGTATTGGTTGGCTTTGCAGCAAGGAGTGCATTAAGCTTTGTTTAGTGAGGCTATGTCGACACGCTACCCACCACTTTTGGCAGCACATTGGGTATACATTACTACACTTTCCACTGAAAAGCAGGCTGCATCCGCACTGTGGTGTGTAGCTACATATCAGTGAAGAGCTCTGACAGCAGGGATGCAGTGGGAATGGCTTCAGCAATTGCCTTCTGCTAAGGCCTTTCACTGTGGTGAGGAAAAGCCCTGGCAGAGGTGAGACAGCAGGAGCCTTTCCAAACGGACGGAGTCTTTACCTGTGGCATGGAAAGACTTCAGCAGCAGGGAGTTGGAGCCTTTCCCCATTGTCAGAGTCTTTCCCTCCTGCTTGAGTCCTTACCTGCAGGCAGGAGGGGTTCAAATCTTTCCCTCCAGTTGGGAAAGGTTCTAGCAGTAGAGAGTTGGAAGAGACTTTGCTCCTTGCTGGAGATTTGCCAGCTGCCAAGAGTCTTTTCCAGTGGTGACGGGAGGCTCCATAAAACATGGCTAAAAGTAGCAATGTAGATGGGGAAGCATGGCTCGGGTCAATAGAAACCCATGCAGGGTACGTACTATACCATTCAAGCATGTTTCATCTCTACTCACCAGCACCATCTACAACCGTCTGTACTGTACTAAAACGCATGCTAGGGGGACTGCTCAAGTTCATTCTCTATGGGTGCATCTACACTTGTAAATTAAGTCGACTTAAGCTTGCTTAAGTCGACTTAATTTACCCTGCGTCTACACTACAGTTTCCTTAAGCCGACTTAAGCAAGTCGCATAAGTCGACTTAAGCAAGTTGCTTAAGTCGACTTAAGGAAAATAAAGTTGACTTAATGAAAATTAAGTCAACTTTATAAAACCTCATTTTACTTCAACTTTTTAAAGTCAACTTAGGCCAGTGTAAACCTGGAGTAGCCCTAAGTCGACTTAGGGCTACTCCAGGACTCCACCACTGCTTTCCCTGCCGGGGGGGGAGGAGGGAACAGGGAGAGCCTGGAATGCCCCCCCACAGGGCAGGGTAGAGCCCTGCCCACCCTGCCCCTATGCCCTGCCAGGGTCCTTGTCCCCCTTTGCTCCATTGTACCCAGGTACAATGGGGCAAAGGCTGAGCCCCCTGGCACTTGGCAAGGGGTGCCCCCCTGCCATTGTGGACCTGTCCAAGATCCCCCTAGACCCTACAAGTCGACCTAGGCGTCCAGTGTGGATGCTTTAGGTCGACTTTGTAAGTTTTCCCCAAAGTCGACTTTAAATTTAGTTGTAGACAGGCTAAGTCGATCTAAATTTACAAGTGTAGACATAGCCTATGTGTATACAAAAAGCATGCAGTGTAGACATCGCCTATAGGTAGGGCAGGCATCTCAAAACACGCTTTAGAGAAAAGCAGGACATTCAGAAGAGAACGAGTCTGTGCAGTTCATGTAATTCTGGACCTTACTGCTGAATCCCCTGATTTTGAGAAAACAGGCGTGTTTTCACTCCCTTTCTTCATGTGGTGACCCAACAGCCATCCAGTCTTGGAGTCTAAATGATCATGTATTTGTATTTTTAAGAATATATGTGAATTTCATGGCCATACTATTAAAGGTGGGTGTGCGTATAACTGCACACTTGGGTTATGTGTCCAAACAGCCAGTGCACACATAGCAGCAGTGTTTATGTATTGATATGTATGTCTACAGGATTTATCACCATAGAAACAGAAAAGTAGCTCTATAGCCACAAAAGAAAAAAAGTGTTTCTCCAAAAAGCCAGACTAGATAGTGAGCTTGGCTCAGTGCCCATGAGCTGAAGAGGGGTCTTTTGTAGTCTTATATAATATAGAACTGACCCATCAAACTTGATGCATTTTGGAATAACATTTAGAGCCCGTAAATTAGTATAGTCCTAGCTCCCCAAGCTTCCTGTAATCTGAATGAATTTGGGGTGGTTTAAAATATTAATTAATTAATGGTATAATGGCCCACTTTCTGGAATATTCTTATTTTTTTTATAAAAATAAATTTCTTAGAGAGCAAGGAGGAATTTCTTATTAATTGATAGCAAGGTTCCAGATAAGGATCAAAACAGGGTCCACAATACTGACTCTAAGCTATAAAACATAAAAACAAAATCTGTATTCATATCTTTCAAGCATGCCTGTGCCAAAACATGCTGTAAATCACTGTTGCTATACATTATGCATAGAGTATGTAATGTTGTTCAAATTTGATTATGATTGATGACAAATATATACATATGTTCAAAATTGCACATGAGATGTGATTTTAATTCTGTCCTAATATTTTGTGCTAAATTTAAAGGTGTATGTGTAAGAAAATCATTCTTTTTCTATAGATCTTTTCCTATTGGGCACTCTAAGGTGTTATGCAAAAAAATGTTATTACCCAAATATGTTTTTCCAAATATGTACGAAAAATCTTTAAGGGCCATTATGGAACACATATTGGATATGAAAGTGACAGCAGTAAACTAGCAAATAATTATAGCTTCACAGCCAGGACCGAGCCATTTATCTGTCAAGCAGACATTAACAGATGACAGAAGAGTAATAATTCAGCATAGTTGGATGAAATATGCTTGAACAAGTCCAAACTATGATACAAAATAAACCTTGAGATTTGATGAATGGAAACATTTTGCAACATAAGCAGGATGCCAGAATTTCTGTGCAACTTTCTTAGTTACAAAATTAACATTTCAGTGCAAAAGGTTTTAACAACAGTTCCTGGAGCCCATTTATGAAAATCAGGAGCACACATGCACATATAAATGTTGGGCCAAATTCTACCCTTAGGCATACACACAAGATTCCAATCTGTGCATATCTGAGTAGAATTTGGTGCTTACTACCTTGTAGATAAAGAGAAAGGAACTTGGTACAGCCAATATCATTCTTAGACTTTTATGTTTGGTCTTAGAGTTGTCCTGTATAACAGCCACAGGTGTGCATGTGTGTGTGTACTCCAAGGAGCAGAATCTGACATTTACAGAAAGGCAGAGATAGTCTCTAATGACACACCCTTTTCTCACCTCTAACTTCAGGAAATGCTAAAGAGAGAATGGAATAACTATTGTTGGGGGTTAGAGGGGGAATCTCAGTTAAGATCCTCAGACTTTAACCATATTATAAGAAATAATTCCAAGGAAAAAGATAATGATACATTTTTATAAATAGGATAATAGTGAGTGTGCATTAATGATTCCCCCTGGTTATGGGGAAATAGACTCTATAATAAAACCAGAGCTGGTTGAAAACAGTAAAAATTGTATGTGAATATTTCAAAAATTGAAAATGATTTTTCAAAATTTCAGAAAAAGATATTTCAAAATTTTGATGAAAATATTTTGATCATCAACAAATGTTGACTAATTTTGTAGTTGGCCAAAAATATATTTTGTTGGGTCTGTGTGTCAAAAAATTTTGTAACAGAATACAGGTTTTCCGCAATGAAGGTAAACTAAATAAACCAAGTAAATATTTGGCTTTTGGTGCTGGATTTGATGCAGATACAAATGAATGGCTCAAGTGTAGATGCATTCTCCATAAACTTTTATCCAACTTCATTCTCTTCAACTTGAAAGGGGAGAAGGAACAAAAGATATTCATGGACATAGAGTGGGCACTCACCAGCAACAACAGGCAACTGTAATAATGCGGAAAAATAATAGAATTGTAGGACTGGAAGGGACATTGTGAGGTCATCTAGTCTGGTCCCCTGAATTTAAGATAGGACAAAGCATTATCTAGACCATCCTTGATTGATGTGTGTCTAATCTAGTCTTAAAAACCTACCTAAGCAATTTATTCCAGTGCTTAATCAACTTGACACTTAGAATTTTTTTCCTAATGTCCAACTTAAACTTCCCTTGCTGCAATTTAAGACCATGGCTTCTTAAATTAGTGCTATTCTGTCTGATCAGATGTGGATTTCAATTCATTACAGTTTTTTTACTTAATTGGTTGCCAGTTACCATCTTTATAAAGACTAGTTTGGACAATGCCCAAACATTTGCTCTGGACTACAAATATTTGCTGATCTCTAGGATAATGCAAACACAGATGTTTGTAGTTTGAAGCAAACATTTAGACAGTGTGCAGATGAATTTTACAAAAACTTACTATTTAGGCATTATATTTAGGTGTTATAATTTCTATTTGAATTTGAAATAAATAATTACAATGCTCAATGACAGCAAGGAGCGCCATAGTGAGTTTCTTCTTTGTTATACTTACAAATCTAATACATTGGAACAAAACAATCTTCTCTTTCATTATATCAAAGTTTTGCCTTTGACTTGGGCCATCTTGGCTCTTGAACTTGTGTTTCTAGCTTAACTGAATGGAAAGCAATTAGAGAAACAAGGTGGATAAGGTAATATTTTTTACTGAATTAACTTCCACTGGTAGGAGAGACAAGCTTTTGAGCCACACAGCTATTACGTCATCCACCTTGTCTCTCTAAATCTTGGGACTAACCTGGTTACAACTACACTCCACAGAAAGCAATTACTCAGAGTAGCCATTTATCTAGACCATTTCTGTTCTTCAGCCCTGGCTTTCAGGTTTTGTTCTCACTTTGGGTTTCACTTATTTAGTTTAGAAGGAGCAATTGACAGAATTTAGTTTCCATTCTATGTCTGCTACCTGATGCAAGAGTGTATGTCAGCTCTTTGCGATGCAACTTGTGCTGAATCACAGATGCTAGTTCCTAGTTATACCAGCTAGCAAATCTAAATTCATGATGTATGAAATCTCAAGAACTCTGTTGCATACATGGAATTACCGAACAAGAACAGAACTATTTCCAACACATTGCAGAGAATTTAACAGGGTCTCTTTACCTGAGGATTCTTGAGGATCTTTACCTCCTTGGCTAATTAACCTTTACCCAGATTATACCAACAGAGAAAAGCAATGCTTCAACTGCTACCTCACCAGGCATTGAATATTGATTGATCATGACTTTCCAGACTGATAGCAAGGTGGAAATGGCTTCTGAAGTGCAGTGATAATGGCACTATGTCCTCCATTTAATTTCAGCAACTGTGGTTTTTTTCACAAGTAATGGAATACAAAGGCCGGACTTTGTGAAGCCATTTATTGTACAAACTGACATCAGCCTCACAGTGATGCTGTCTCAAGAATTTGAAGGATTCTTTCTCACTAGGACTAAGGCTAGGACTCGATGCTTCTGAGAAGATAACTGAACTGGGGAAAAAGTAGACTGACCTTGGCTTATGTTCACGGGCATGATGTCACTATTATTTTATACCCTTACAGAGAGTGCCAAACTGTTAATTGATCTTACTGCCTCTGTCATAGAATGAGAAAAGTGTAACATACAATAAGCAGAAGATATAAAACAAGAACACCTAGCACTTAGATAGCACTTTTCATCAGTAGATCTCAAACCGTTTCACAATCTTCAATACATTTATCCTCTCAAAACCCCAGTGAGAAAGGAAAATATTAGTATCCCCGTTTTACAGATGGAGAACTGAGACTAAGTTATCTCTCAGTCATATTAAAGTTGCCTGTTATAATGTTGCTTAGAAAGCACAGATTGTCTCTAATTTTGGGTTCACTAGACTCCTTTCTTGAGGGGAAAAGCAACCCACAGTTGTACACAATGTATCTTTTCCTAATTGCCGTTGCTTTTTAAAAGCAAATATTGCATTCTTGCCTGGCTTACTTAGGAGGAAAGAACAGGAAAATGAGTACAAAACAATAATGAAGAATAGATTCTCAAAAATTTCCTATTTTCAGTTTGGAGCCTTTAAAGGTTATCTTTGCTGACTTAGCTGACCTAATAACACTGGCAAACATTGCCATCAAGAATATTCTTTCACATATTCCATGCTTCCTATGTTGGTACAGTCAGTAGATGAACAGATAAAGCTGGATTTTAATTCTTTAAAATGTTTATCTTGACCTGTACCCTGCCACTGTTGATGTGAACATGCTATTTTAATGGCTGATAAGGAATGAAAAATTACTATGTAGCCACCCGTGGGCCTGGGTGGGCCTGGGCCCACTACTTGGCAGGGGCGTCGCTGGCACTGGGCACATGGGGCATGAGCCCCATGTATCCCAGCCAATGCCCTGAGTAGCAGCCCCAGCAGCAGCCCAGAGCAGTGAGAGGAGCTGCCATACCATCCCCTCCATCTTGCATCACATAGCCAGGGCAGGAGAGGAGGGAAATTTAAATCCCTCCTTCTCCTCTGGCCCAAGCAGCATGGTTGGAGGTGTCAGGCCAGACCACACTGGGAAAGGGGAGTGGGTGACCCCGGGCCTGGGTGAGAGGGGCCCCTGGGAGAGTGTGGGAGCTAGGCAGAGCCAGGCCACAGGGCTTGGGAAGGTGGCCATGGTGCAGGCTGCAGGGACCCAGGGCTCTTGGTGTGGGTAGGGCCGCGGCTGCAGGGCTGTGGCTGGGGGGGAGGCAAAGCCAGATCACAGCCTTTAGAGGGGGGCCATGAGTGGGCCGTGGGGTCCCAGTGGAGGGGCTGCTGGGAGGGCAGACCCCAGGCCTGTTCTCCAAATCCTTAGTCCCCAGCAGTGATGCAAACATCAGCTTACGGTCACATGACTGGAAGCTGCCCTTGGCTGGGCCCAGCCTGCATTTGCAGGGGCCTGGCCAGAAAACAGGGGCTGGCTATACCCCTGATGGTCACAAACCTGGCAGAATGGTTAACTGAGAAATACACCTTGCTGATAGCTGAATATTGGAGAAAGAGTAGATGTAAGATGAGTTTTTTATATGTGTTAAATATCAGTTCTGATATCACCCTATCAGAAGATTATATATGTGTAATGGACTTCCAGTTATAACAGGCAGAGTTATCCCATGGGATAAGTGACAGAGGTGACACGTACATTTTAGAGATCAGAAAATTAGTTCATATGGAAACTGGCAGATAAATTAATCTGAATCATATAATTATCCTACTGCCTTGTCCTAAATTCCTTGCCCACTTTGGTCTATATGGAATCACTATTGTAAGTTTTTAACAGTAATACAGATATCGATCTTTAACACACACACACACACACACACACAGAACTGGATTTGTAGTTAGAATACTCAAGATTTACCCTGCTCAAGTACCAAAAGGTAGCCATGTCAGCCTAGTTCAGCAAAACAAACAAGGAGCCTAGAGGCACTTTGATGGGAGAAAATCCCACTTCATCAGATTCCCACTTCATCCCATTTACAGATGAATGGGAAGAAAATAAATTCAGGGAAGTGTAAGTCATAGGATCACATTACACTATAGCAATAGCAAATCAAAGCAGTTGTTTAGATTCAGACAGTGAAGAATAGCATATTACAGGGAAGTCAGGTAAAAGGAAGGCAAAATTACCTATAATGAAAAAAGAAGTTGAAATCCCTATTTAACCCTAAGGCAATGATGTCAAATCTGCATATGAATTCCAATTCTGCAGTTTCTCTTTGAAGCTTTGATTTGTTACTCATTTGCCTGAGTACGGCTATTAACAGATCATTAATGGAGTGATCAGGAAGAGTGAAGTGGTCCCCTACGGGTTTTTGAATGTTGTTATTTCTGATAAGTAAACAGAGTCCTGTTTAAAAACTAACAGATTTATTTATCATATGAGCTTTTGTGGGAGAAAATCTTCAAAGTGTCTGACGAAGTGGGATTTTCTCCCATGGAAGCTCATGTGATAAATAAATCTGTTAGTCCTTAAGGCTGTGTCTACACTTGAAAGTTAGGTCAACTTAAGGAGGCTTAAGTCGACCTAACTTAGTCCAGGTCCACACTAGGCTTTCATTAAGTCGACTTGAGGGGCTTCCTTAAGTCGACTTAATAAATACCACTGTTTAGGTCAACTTAACAACTAAGTCGATTTGTTAAGTCGACCTAAACCCGGTGTGGACACCCTAGGTCAGGGGTCGGGAACCTTTTTGTCTGAGAGAGCCATGAACGCCACATATTTTAAAATGTAATTCTGTGAGAGCCATACAATATGTTTAAAACTAAATACAAGTAAATGTGTGCATTTTATGTTTTATTTAATTGAATTTGAATTACTTTTAATTGAAATTTAATTTTAGAAATGTTTTTAAAAAACCTTTAAAAAAGGTTTTTAATTAAAATTAATTTTTAAAGGTTGGGTTTTTTTAAAAAGGAAGGAAAAAAGAAGGGAGGAAGGAAGGAAGAGAGAGAGAAAGAGAGAAGAAAGGAAAAGAGAGAGAGAAAAAGGAAGGAAGAGAAAAAAGAAAGAAGGAAAGAAGTGGAAAGAAGGAAGAGGAAGGAAAGAAGAGAAAGAAAGAAAAAAGAAGGAAAGAAAAAAGAAGACAAAGAAGGAAAAAAGAGAAAGGAAGAGAAAGAGGAAGAAAGAAAAAAGAAGGAAGGCAAAGAAGAGAAAGAAGGAAAGAAAAAGGAAAGCAAAGGAGAGAAAGAAGGAAAGAAAAAGGGAGAAAGAAAAAAGAGAAGGGA